>JBBPTT010001429.1:0-10467 GCA_038094175.1 Boletellus aff. lepidospora | reverse complement strand
GATGTTGGAAAAGTTGGGAATGAACTTCCTGTAGAAATTAGCGAATCCCAGGAAGCTACGAATTCCCTTGACCGTAGTTGGGGGTTTCCAGTCAGCTATGGCGGTTAGTTTAACAGGATCCATTTCCACGTGACCCTGACCGATGATCATTCCAAGATATTCCATTTTGGGGGTATCGAAAGAGCATTTGGAGAGTTTGAGCGATAGGTTATGGTCTCGGAGGCACTGGAAGACGCGAAGAGTGCGTTGGTGATGGAGATTAGTGTCGTCCTTGGTGTGTATGCCTATGTCGTCCATGTAAATTTTCAACCAACCTTCGGTGAGGATGTCAGCGAAGATATGATTCATGAAACTCTGGAAGGTTGGAGGGGCATTGTTAAAACCAAAAAACATAACCATGGGTTCGAAAAGTCCAAGGGGGGTGATGAAGGCAGCTTTCCATTGATCTTCCTCTCGAAGTCGAATGTTGTTGTATCCCCAACAAACATCGAGTTTAGTGAAGATGGTGGACTCTTTCATGTCGTCGATGAGGTCGGAGATGAGGGGAAGAGGGTAAGCATTTTGAATAGTAAACTCATTAAGATACCGATAGTCTTGACAGGGGCGAAGAGTCCCATCTTTCTTCGGGACAAAGAAAAATGGCGAAGCTTGAGGGGATTTGGAGGGGACGATTCGGCCGGTTTTCAAATTTTCTTCAATGAAGGCTTTGCAAGCCTCCTTCTCTGCAGGGTTGAGGGGATACACCTTGGCTATTTTAGGGACAAAAGAGGGCTTTAGTTCAATCACGTGGTCATAAGGGCGATGTGGGGGAAGAATACTGAACATCTTCTTGGAGAAGACATTGGAGTATTCCTTACACCATTCTGGCATTTCTTGTTCCTTTGGGGCTTCCTGTTGTGCGAGTTGGGTGGAAAGGGTGAGTTTGTCAAGAGAGAGGGGGGCCATGGGGTGGATAGTAACAGTCTTGGCGATCCAATCGATATTAGGATTATGTTTGGTCAACCAGGAGGTTCCTAGGATGACTTTCTTTTCGCCGAGCGAGGTCACCATGAACTTGATGTTTTCTGAATAGGAGAGGAAGGATGTTTTGGCCGATATGGTGAATTGGATTATTCCTTTTCAGTTGGGAGTTCCATCCACATTTGTGGCAGTGAGGGGTTGGGCCATCCGGTGAATGCCGGATCGGAGGGATGGTACGAGGCTGGAGTCAATGAAGTTTCCTGTTGCTCTGCTATTGACGAGAGCGATGGTATCGACGGTTTGGGACTGAGACTGTAGGCGAACAGGGATACGAATGGTTCTTTCATTTGGTTTGCCTACTAGTACATGAGGGAAGGATGACGTCGGGGCAGCTTCCCTGTTTAAAAACCTGGTTCAAGACTGTCTATCTGCATTTCTCCAGACTCGTAGCAAAGTTTGAGTGTCTGCAGGATTTCTCCTTCCCCTTTTCCGGTGGAGCGAAGTTGTGACATGTAGGTCTCGAGGGCAGAAGGAGGAGTGGAGGAGGTGGGGACGACGGATGGAGCACTGGTGGTGGCAGTGGCGACTGCGATGGTTTCTCGGGGGCGAGAGGGTCTGAAAGGGGTTGTAAAAGTAGTGCATTTTCCAGCATTGTGCCCTTTCTTTCGGCAACGGAGGCAGCGGCCTTCCTGAAAACATCGGGCCCGTTCCTCTGGAGTGAGCTTCCCTACCTTGAGGGTGTCAACATCCATGGCGTTTGGGTCCGAGGAGGGAGTATTGGTGGCGCGAGTGGAGGAGAAGAAAGATGACTGATGATTGCCTTTTTTCAAGGCATTAATGCGTGCAACTTGGGCGTGGAACGTCTTAGCTTTTTCAATCCATCCGTTGATGGTGTCAGGGATGGTGGACATGGAGAGGATGAGGGTGGTGATGTGTTGGTCAAGGCCTCCTGTCATCATATGGATAAGCGTAGCGTCATCGGAGATACCTGCTTTAGTGGCGAGGTTCTGGAAGTCGGTGATATATTTCTGGAACCCATCATCAGTCTTTGTGGGCTTTTGGCGAAGGGAGGAGAGTTCCAGACGGGCAGTGGTTTTGATGTCATAAGGGAAGAATGTGGACTTGAAGTTGGCGGTGAGTTTGTCGAAGGTTTTCTCAGTGGAGGGGACGTTCTTGTCAGCCATCTGGTCATACCACATTTCAGAGAAGGACACACCGCGTCCTTTACTCATTCGGTTCAGTGTGGTCATGATTTTTGCTTCGTCGGAGGAGTACTGTGTGGGGTTGATCTGGAAGTAGGCCTTCATGGCTTTGATCCATCGGATGGACTCGCTAGGTTCCCCCGAGAAGTCGAGGGGGAGGGCAGCCTTGAGTTCGGGCTGTGTGGTTGCCATGAGTACTGGGGAAGGTGCTGGGGGTGTTTGGGTCGAAGGGGTGATGACTGGAGGTGCAGGTAGAGCGAGGACTGGTGCAGGAGGGGTGACTATGAGTGCTGGGGTGAGCGATCTGGGTGATGGAGGGCCTAGATTTAGCTGTGAGGGTGCAGGCGACTGGGTAAGTTGACGATGAACTGGGTTGGTCGAAGACGACCCTGTGATTCTCCTGGGGGATGCTGAGGGCAGAGAGGCTAGAGATGCGAAGGGGTTGCTCCAGGGAGGAGTGGACGAGGGGTTCTGAGGGGTATCCTCCGGTTCGGAGTCCGAGGGAGGTCTGAGGTTTCTTCGAGAGCGAGACGTTGTGCTGGGGTGGCCCTACTCCTAAAGAGGAGGGGCAAGGGAGACACTTGTTCTTTTGTTACGCCGAACGCACTGCAAGTGTCATTCGAGCTACCTGTGGAAGGGCGGGCTCTCACGAAGAGGCCTCAGTGTCCTATCCACCTAGGAGAACAAGCTGGGACGAAGGACTCGAAGGATACTTCGAGGACAAAGGATACAAAGGACTCAAGGGACACTTGAGGACAGAGGGGTGACACAAGAATGCGTGTTATTGCGAAGAACAAGTGTAAAGAAAAGACATGTGTACTAAAGGTATATATAGGTGAAGATGAGTAATCATCGAAGCCTATGGAACGTAGTGGAATAATGAGGTAAGCTGCTACTATCAAAGCGCAGCAGGTACAAGATATGAAGGGTAACTAAGAGAAGTAATCCAAGATGACTCGGATGACACAGGAAAAGGGGCCAAAGACAAATAGGAAGTGATCGAAGTGCTCATCAAAGATAAGAGGGCCGGCACAATGAAGGGAAAGGATGGATACGAGATAGATACGAGGGGCGAAGGAAAGAATCGTAACATCACCCTCCTCACACTCAACCACCATGCAGACACCCTAGGGAGCGAAGACTCCCTGAGTTCTTACTCAACCCTCCCAGATCTCAGATCCTGAGCTGGCAGATCCACTCTGGGAACTAGCTAGTACACTGGAGGTACATGACACATTGCGATTAGAAAATCTTGGGGAGGTTTTATCACCGGAAGTTGAGAGGATTATAAGAGAAGGATACAACCTAAGAGAAAGGTCCAGCCCCCTCCCATCCCTCACACCCTCACCAGAGCCAGAGGGTAGAAGAAGCCTCACACCTGCTCCACATGATCCAGCTTGGTTTCCCCCATATTTAGAAAGGGAACCCTATTCTTACGATAACCTTCCTCTCCCACACTTACATCCTCAGGATTGCTTAAAGACCCGATTTTACAAACCCTACCACCCTTATCTCTGTTAGCACCCCCTATTACAAATGGATCTTGAGTCTTGACCAGGTTGTCGCACAGCTTGAGCAACAGGCCCTCTTCCTGCAACAACAGCAGGCAACCCTTGAGCTACAGCAGCAGTGAATAAATGAGTTTATGATGCAAAGAGATCAGGCAGTGCAGGCCCTGGGAGAGGCAACCCAGTGAGCCACAGAGGCAGAAGCACGTGTGCAAGAAGCTGACCAATGGGTCAGGGAGTTCATAGGACTCCAAGGATGGATGGCAACACAACTGGGAGGACCTGCCCCAGCTGCCACCCACATTGAAGTATTCTCAGACCCCAGAGACTATGACAAGTTGAAAATGAAGTTTGAAGAGTGGTGGACAAAAATGCAGGCATGGCTAGACACCAACCCCTGCTACTTTGCCACTGTCCTGGTGGAGCCAAATCCGGATGACCCCTTCACTGGCCCACTGATCCACTCCACCAACAAGAACAGAGTGTATGCCATCCTCTCCTGTCTCAAGGGACCAAAAGCTGGCTACTTTGCCCAATTGGAGTTGGAACTCCTGGCAAACAACCAGTTGCTTTTTGTGGACCCTGAGGTCCTCAAAATGGAAATAGAGGGGTTATTCTGTTACAGTTTTTCCTTTGTTTCCCCTTGATAAGTCCCTTTCACTCCTAATCTCAAGCATGATGACTACCAACAAACCTTTAAGACTCTCTTCGCTTAGCCAAGACAATAGGCATTGGAAGCCTAGACCCATTTCATATCTGTCACCTCTTCACATCGTCACACTTTCACCATCTCACTGATGGTAACCACGCACAGCCTCACAAGCCACCATCTTTTGATCCTCTGATCTCATCCCTGATGCTGCGCATTGATGTATCATTCACCTTGGTTACCCTTGACTCATCCTGACTCATCGAAGGCTGTGCGCACAGTCAATCCTTGTACTATATAGTTGACTCCAGTTCGTATCGTGTTCCCTAGCTAGTTCTACGCAATCTACGTGTAGTTGTCTGGCCTCCTCGAGACTGCTCACCACAGTTAGAGAGATCTTCTCGTGTCTTCGCACTACACCTCGGAGTGTGCGCTCGACTAGTTGCTTTCTTAGGTTCTGATTAAAGATCGAACCTTTGACCTTGCTGGATAACTCCACGCAAGCGTAACATATTCTGACTGGTGCACTCGAGGGACTATGCCCTCCAGAAAATTACCATGCTTAAACAAGGAAAAAGCAACATCGATACGTTCATCACCGCCTGGAGGGCCCTCCAGAACAGGGCAAAGGTGGATGAAACATTTGGCATCTATCTCCTGGAGCAAGGAGTCTCCAAGGAGATAAAACATGAACTGTATACAAGGGGTCAGAGGCAGCCCACCATCAACAGGACCCTGACCAAGATCAGAGAAATTGGCTGCTGGTTCAAAGAATACCGGCTGGCAAACCCCAAGCTGACCCCCACCCATTTCGAAAGAAAGACAGCCAATGCAGTGACTTTTGAAGGGGCAGCAGGACCTCTTCAAAGAAGGGGCAGACCAAGGGACAGCGAGGGGAATGGAACCCAACAAGTGTGAGACTCACTTGTTTATATCTGAGAGCAGAGATGTGACCAAGTGAGCACTTGGATAGGTGCAGGTGTGGTGATGGTGCAAGCAAAGGGATATGCTCAAGAGAGAGAGGAGACTCTTCTGATATTCAAGGGAAAAATCCCAAGGACTAAATAGATACAGAAGGTAAGGTTAAAGTGGAGCTTTAGCAGTCCGTAGTAATGAGAAATAAAGACCATTGGCCTGAATGTCAAATGTGTGTGAAAAATGTGTGAAACACATGTTTGACTTGTATGTAATGCCTATATCCATAAGCAAAACAATGGAAGGTTCTAGAAAAGAACCTAGTACAATAGGACTTCATGAGTCCAGACCTCTAAGTATTTAATCATGAGTAGCATAACTAGAAAAGATAAGTGAAACTAAACAATAATTTCAACACTCCCCTTCGCTAATTATGATGTAGAGCAATAAGAGACAAGCATAAGATGCTTTCTGTTCTCCTCAAAACGTTGCCAAGTCAGATTCTTGGTGAAGATATCTGTTACATTTTACCCTACTCTTTTCCTTATCTCGCCCCTTTTCTCCTTTTGTCTATGCTTACCTTGCCTCTTTGACTCATCGGCCGATGACTTGTACAGCTTTACTAAGCATCTGGCTGTGTATTACTTAAATGTTCTTCTTTTTCCTGTTCCACAGCCTTTGGCTGTGTTCCTTTGACTCATCTTTATTCCTGTGCATTCCATGACCTTCCATGGTCACTTAGTCATCCTGTATCCCTGGGGTATATAAACCCCAAGGCTCCAGCCATGTATCCCTAAGCTAGACCTACTTGGAATAGCATCTCTTTGCCTCTCCTGGATCTCTCCAAGTCCTTGCTGTTGAAATTATTATTTAGTTTTACTTATCTTTTCTATTTGTGCTACTCATGATTAAATACTTAGAGGACCGGACCTATAAAGTCCAATTGTTTTAGGTTCCTTTCTAGAACCTTCCATTGTTCTGCTTATGGATATAGGCATTACATACAAGTCGAACGTGTGTTTCAGACATCTTTCACACACGTTTGACATTCAGGCCAATGGCCTTTATTCCTCATTACTGCGGACTACTAAAGCTCCGCTTTAACCTTACCTTCTGTATCTATTTAGTCCTTGGGATTTTTCCCTCGAATAACAGAAGAGTCTCCTCTCTCTCTTGAGCATATTCCTTCGCTCACACCATCACCACACAAGCACCCATCCAAGTGCTCGCTTGGTCGCATCTCTGCTCTCAGATATAAACAAGTGAGTCTCACACTTGTTGGGTTCCATTCCCCTTGCTGTCCCTCGGTCTGCCCCTTCTTTGAAGTGGTCCTGCTGCCCCTTCAAAACTTGCTCTACTTTTGAGTGGGCACTCCCTTGTTTCCTCCTTGTCTACAGCCAGTCATTGTTACTGGTCGCGTCCTCAGGGTCCCAGTCCCTGTCCCCTTGCGGCTATCTACGCCGAACCCTTGCACCTATAGGGTGTAACCTTGACCTTGTCCTTGACCTTTATCCAAGTCCTTACGCTTACCACCTGGTGAGCGTAACAAAAGGTCTAGCTTCCCTGTAAATGAGACTACCTTCGTTGTAGATCTCCAACCATATCTCCACCTTCAGATAACCTCTGGAGGGCCCCTCACCCATCCCTTGACTTTGACACCTCGGAACCAGAGTACAACTCTGCCGAGGAACCCTCTGAAACCTCTGACTCAGCAGTTCCCTCTCCTATTGGATGGGATGACACCTTTGACCTTGCACAGCAACTGTCTGCATCCTTAACCTTGCCCTGAACTCCCACATCCACTGCCACCCTGTCTTCTCAACCCCCTTCGTACCCACCACCCCTGGGACCCCCTCTCACCCCAGCACCACCAGCCTCTACCCCCATGACCACCCTTGCCAAATCCTCGGAGCTTAGGCTCAACTCCCCCTCTGAGTTCAATGGTAGTTATGAAACCTACCAACCCTAGCTTACCACCGTGATGTTTTACCTCTCGGTCAATGATAAATTTTACAACACTGATGAAAGCAAGATTAGCTTCGCTCTCTCCTACATGACCAAGGGCGCTGCCCAAACTTGGGCAAACACATTCCGCCAGCAGGCCATTAGTGGTGCTGCCATCGCTGCTGGAACCTGGGTTGACTTTGTCAACAAACTCGATAAAGCCTTTAAACATGGAGACACCAAGGGAAACGCCATCACCTGGCTTTCCACCACTCAGGTCCACGAAAGGATCAACAAACATGGTCAAGTAGAATACTCCCCCACCCTCACCACTTATAACTCTGAATTCCTTAACCACACTGCCATTGCTGGGACTACCAATGATGACACCCTCATTGGCTACTATGTTGCTGGCCTACCCACGAAACTTATGCGCCAAATTATGTCTATGGACACTGTTCCCACCACCATTGCTGGATGGCAAGAAAAGGTTGTCCATTTTTATACCCAATGGACTCGTGCTGCCGACATTGCCCAACGCAGCAAAAATCCTTTCCACCAATCCCATCAGTCCTACACTCCTGCTAAGCCCACCCGAGACCCCAATGCCATGGACGTCAACACTATCTGGGTGTCCAAGATGACCCCAGAAGAGAAACAGCGATGTATTGAAAAGAAACTTTGCTTCTGTTGCCAGAAACCTGGACATCTATCCCCACAGTGCCCCCACTTCCCTGCCACAGCCAAACCCCCTCTCAAGAAGGTTCAGAGAGTCATTGAGGAAAAGATACCCCAGCTCATCGAGCTGGAAGATGATGACGAAGAAGAAGAGGGGGTGAGGCGAGTCATGTTTTCTTTGGATTTTTAGAACGGGGACTTCGACTGACATGAGACCTCCCCACTCGAGCAGTGCATGTACAATCTACTACCAAGTCTATGCAAATTCCAATCCAACTTGTTGTACCCTTGCACTCACTCCAAACCATTGAAACCTGGGCCCTCATTGACAGTGGGGTTGATATCTCCTGCATTGACTGGCAATTCGCCAGGAAACATTGTCTTCCCTTGACCAAATTGGCCAAACCCCTCTATGCCTGAAATGCTGACGTCTCTATTAACAAGAATGGCATCATCCGAAATACATGTACCTTGTTCATCAACATCCAGGGACTTGCCCAGAAGGTCACCTTCCATGTCATGACCCTAGGCTGTGACAACATCATCCTTGGTCTTCCTTGGCTTCGTTCCGCTAATCCCACCATTGACTGGGAAAAGTGCACCCTGATCCTTGATGAATCTATTGACCAGTCAAGGGATCTATACACCATGCACATTGCCGACTCCCAACTTCACGATTCCCACTACAGATGACCCACCTGTCCTCCACGACATGTCAAGACTGTTGAGACAGTTGACAACCACCTTTATGGATACCTTGACTGGGAATCCGAAAAGCAGTTCCATCGCCACACCCTTGACAACTGAGTTCTCCACTGCATCATTCAATGTGGATCTCACTTTTGCACCCCTGCCCAGGTTTCCAAGCTCACCACTGCCACAGAACTAGCTATGGCAGTGGAGAGAGCCAAACCCAAGGCGACCCTACCCTCCAAATACTCCGCCTTTGCTGAGGTCTTCTCCAAAGAAGCCACAGACCATGTTCCCCCTTCCCACCCCTATGATCACAAGATTAACCTCAATGAATCCTTTGTCCCAAAGATTGGGAAAATTTACCCCCTATCCCCTGATGAACGGAAAGCCACTGAAGCTTTCCTTGATGAAAACCTCGCCACTGGAAAGATCCATCCTTCCAACTCCCCCCAAGCCTCACCTTTCTTCTTTGTTAAGAAAAAGGATGGAGGCCTCTGACCATGCCAGGATTATCGCTACGTCAACGAACATACCATTCAAGATGCTTACCCACTTCCCCTCATCTCAGACCTCATTGATAGGCTGAAAGATGCCAAGGTCTTCACCAAGTTCGACGTACGATGGGGTTATAACAATGTTCGCATCAAAGATGGTCATCAGTGGAAGGCCGCTTTCATCACCCACAAGGGGCTCTTTGAACCCACGGTGATGTTCTTTGGACTTAGCAATTCCCCTGCCACATTCCAATGATTCATGAATGACTCCTTCAGAGACATGATAGCTGAAGGATGGCTCATCATCTATATGGACGACCTCCTCATCTTCTCTCCTGATGAGGCTACTCACACAGAACAGACCAAATGGGTCCTCCAATGAATGCAAGAACTTGACTTGCATCTCAAACTTGAGAAATGCAAGTTTGCCACTGCCAAGGTTGAATATCTTGGTATGATTGTTAAACCTGGTCAACTGGCAATGGATCCTGTCAAGCTGGATGGGATCTCCTCATGGCCCATACCCAAGAAAGTCAAGGATGTTCGGTCTTTCCTTGGCTTTGCCAACTTCTACCGTCACTTCATCCCTGACTATGCCAACATCACCCAACCCCTCCTTGACCTCACCAAGAAGGACATCTCTTGGGAATGGTCTCCCTCTTGCCAGACTGCCTTCGAGACCCTAAAAAGTCTCTTCCTTGCTAAGCCTGTCCTCCATCTCCCCAATCTCGCCTCTCCCTTTGCCATTGCCACTGATGCCTCCAAGTTTGCATCTGGAGCTATCCTCCTCCAGACTGACATAAACAGCAAGTGGCACCCTTGCTCATATCTCTCTCAGTTGTTCTCTTCCACAGAATGGAATTACAACATATATGATAGAGAACTCCTGTTACAGGACGATATTTGAGACTTTGATTTTTCATCATCTTATCTTATCTCATCTTATCTGACACTCTTACGATTAGATTACGAGGCTATGGCCACTTCACGATCCTAACCACGATTTCCCCTATGATCATTCACGACCCTTGATGCCTTATGTATCAGGTGTGGTACACCTTCCATTATGATGCCTTATGGTTAGCGCATGTAGATACGTGCGAACTCCTCATTGTAGATTGTAGATGTAAGTACAACATGTATATACTATAGTATGTATATATACCCAAGGAACCTCTGGCTATCCCCTAGTCAAGTTCACTTGAGCTTCTCCCTTCCTTTGGACTATGGCCCTCCTCCAAGTCGCTTCTCGCTTCACCTGCACTTTATTGTGGGTTTGAAGGTGTTTCAACTCCTCAGCGTCATCCATGCCCTGAAAGCCTGGTGACATTATCTCCATGGCTCCTTGTTTCCGGTTCAGGTCTTTACTGACCATAAGAACCTCACCTACTTTCGGAAATCTCAAGCCCTCAATTGCCAACAGG
>JBBPTT010001427.1:0-10470 GCA_038094175.1 Boletellus aff. lepidospora | reverse complement strand
GTATCCCCAACGAATGTCCAGCTTGGTGAAGATTGTGGACTCCTTCATATCATCAATGAGATCAGAGATAAGAGGTAGAGGATAGGCATTGCGAATGGTATGCTCATTCAGGTAACAATAGTCCTGGTATGGGCGAAGAGTTCCATCTTTTTTTGGTACAAAGAAGAAAGGGGAGGCCTGGGGTGATTTCGAAGGGATGATCCTGCCAGTTTTCAGGTTTTCCTCCACAAATGCCTTGCAAGCCTCTTTCTCAGCAGGGTTGAGAGGGTAGACCTTCGCAATTTTGGGAACGAAAGAGGGTTTCAAGTCAATGACATGATCATATGGTCGATGAGGGGGAAGAGTATTGAATGTCTTTTCTGAGAAGACATCCGTGTAGTCTTGGCACCAGCCAGGAATCTCCTGATCTTTAGGAGCTTCCTGTTGGGCAAGCTGGGTGGAGAGCGTTATTTTGTTGACAGTGTGAGGAGGAATGGGTGGAATGGTGACGGTTTTTGAGACCCAGTCGATGCTAGGGTTCCACTTTCTGAGCCAGAAGGTCCCAAGGATGATCTGGTTCTTTCCTAGCGAGGTTACCATAAACTTTACATTATCAGAGAACGAGGGGAAGAGAGTTTTGGCAGAGATGGTATATTTGATGGTCCCTTTGCGATTCTGGGTTCCATCAACATTAGTGGCAGTGAGGGGTTGGGGAAGGGGTTGTATTCCTGAGCGAAGACGAGGGACCAGACTAGCATCAATGAAATTTCCTGTGGCTCCACAGTCCACAAGGGCAATGGTGTCGACGATTTGAGAGTTTACTTGTAGGCGAACAGGGAGGTGCACAGTTCGTTCATTTGGTAATCCTACAAGTACATGAGGGAAGTGAGACATCGAGGCAGCTTCCCTATTCAAAAATCCTGGGCATCTAAAGTAGCAATGGCTTCTCCCTCATTCTCCTCGAAGCATAGCTTGAGGGTTTGAAGGATCTCTCCTTCTTCCTTTCCAGAGGAATGTAGTTGGGTCATATAAGACTCGAGGGCAGAGGGCTTGGGGGTAGAGGAGGTGGTTGCAGATGGCAGGGTCGAGGTAGAGGTGGCTTGGATGTGTTGGGTGCAAGGTTTGGAGGTGGGGAAGGCTTTGCATTGGAGGGCATTGTGATCTGGTTTCCTGCAGCGAAAACAGCGTCCTTCCTTGATACATTTTGCCCGTTCTACTGGAGTAAGCTTGGACACCTTGAGGGCGTCCACATCCATGGCATTTGGGTCTGGAGTGGTCGAGTGGGAGAGTGAGGAGAAGAGTGAGGGGTGATGGCTTCCCTTTTTGAGGGCAGCAATGCAAGTAACTTGGGTATGAAAGGTCTTTGCCTTTTCTACCCAATCGAAGATGGTGGTGGGGACAGTCGACATGGAGAGGATCAGGGTGGTGATGTCCTTGTCCAACCCTTCCGAGATCATGTAGATAAGTGTGGCATCATCAGTGATCCCTGCTTTCACAGCAAGGTTCTGAAAGTCTGTGATGTATTTCTGGAAGCCATCATCAGTCTTGGTGGACTTTTGACGGAGGTTGGCAAGCTCCAGGCGGGCAGTGGTCTTTATGTTGAAGGGGAAAAAGGTGGTCTCAAAGTTGGAGGCAAATTTATCAAAGGTCTTTTCAGTAGAGGCAATGGAAGAGTCTGCCATCCGGTCATACCACATTTCAGAGAAAGAAATGCCTCATCCCTTACTCATCTTATTGAGACAAGTAAGGATCTTGGCTTCGTCATTGGAGTACAAGGTAGGGTTGATGCGAAAGTAGGCCTTCATGGCCTTGATCCAACAAATGGCTTCGCTGGGTTCCCCATTGAAGTCCACAGGTAGAGCTGCTTTTAGTTCGGATTTAGTGGTTGCCATGGTAGTGGGGGGAAGCGCTGGTGGGGCAACTGGTGGGGCAGGGAGTGCGAGGACTGGGGGTACTGGGGGTGCAGGGGGTGCCAGAGTGATGGGGTTTACTGGGGTCTGAACTCGAGATGGAGGGGGTTCCAGGCTCAGCTGGATGGGGACTGGGGATCAAGGGTGGGGGTGGAGCACTGGGTTGATCAATTGGATTGATCCTGGGATTCTCCTGGGGGAGGCTGGGGCTATGGGTTGAAGGTGTGTGAAGGGATTAACCCAGGGAGTGGGTTCTGAAGATGAAGATGCTAAGTGCGAGTGGGGGTCTCTTGGTCAGAGCTCGAGTCTGAGGGTGGCCTAATGGGCCGACGAGGATGAGTCCTTCTGGACGTACTGAGGGGGTAGCCCTACTCCTAAGTAGGAGGGGCGAAGGAGACTCTTGCTCTTTTGTTATGCTGAATGCGCACTTGTGTCATTACAGCAACCTGTGGATGAGGCGGACGCTCACTAAGAGGTCAACAGCGTCTCAATCCACCTAGGAGAGTGAAGAGAATCCTGAACAAGGTAAAACACAGGGACTAGGACTCAGAGAAAGTCTGAGGACTCAAGAGACACGAAGTACGCATTGTATTGCGTAGAGCAAGAGTGGGGACTATGGTACAGGCGGCTGAGGTATATATAGAGCTATGGAACTCTATGGAAGGTGATGGAAGCAGGGGCATGAGCCATTGTGGGAGAAATGGCTAAGGAGAGCACAGTCCATGGGAAGACTAGGTAAGGAGACATGCATCCCTTCAGAGGATGCGAAGAAGAGAGGATGTAGGGCCAAAGACAAAGAGGAAGTGAATAGGCACATATGAGTAGGTGAAACGAGACGTATACTGCCTGGTGGTCGAAGAGAAAAGGAGGATACAGCGAGAGAGGAAGAAAACTGTAACACTGGTCGCTCTTCTAGTCCTCAGTTCCTTTTGAGTCTAAAGCCCCTGGTCCCCTTAGACCCAAGTCTTCCCTTGTTCTCCTAGGTAGTCAGGATGCTGTGACCTCTTTGTGAGAGTCCACCTTGCTACAGGGTGCTTGAATGACACAAGAGTGCATTCAGCATAACAACAACCCACAATGACTAGATGTGAGTGAAGCGAGATGTGGTCCCTTGGACCATGAGAAGAGAGGGTAAAGACCAAGTGAACTTGGCTAGGGAATAGCCAGAGGTTCCTTGGGTATATATACATACTATCGTATATACATGTTGTACTTGGATCTACCGATGTACACTAGGAGTCCACATGTATCTACATGTGCTAAGCATAAAGCATCAGAATGGAAGTGTACATAGCCTGATACATAAGGCATCAAGGAGGCATGAACTATCATAGTGGGAATCATGGTAGGGATCATGAAGGGGTCATAGCCTCTCGTAATCTAATCATAAGAGTGTCAGATGTGATAAGATAAGATAAGATGAGGAAAATCAAAGTTCTCAAAATATTGTCCTGTAACAGCTCCAAGTACACTCCAAAGTGCTTGATATTGGCTTGGTTCCCATTGACTCAAGCTATTGGGTGTTCCAGCTCAATCTCCAGACCTTGGCTCCATTGAATAGATCTTACAAATACTGAGAAAAAGCTCAACAGCTATCCATGACTTTTTCAAGGAGAACAGGAACATTGAAAGAGGATTACAGTGAAGTAGAGTAAGAGTGGTGTTGGAGAGTGTCAAAGATTGATAGAAAGTATGCCTAGAAGGATCAATGCAATGATACAAGGCAAGGGAGGCACACTAAGTACTAAAAGTCCAGATTTGAAATGATGCTCAAATAATTGTCCCAATGACATGTCATTTTAAAATGGCTATATCTCAGTGCCATGACAACCAAATCACATGATCTAAGCGGGGTTATGATGCCAAGAGTAAGTACTATCTTCCATCCTGCAAGTGTTTGGTCTTATTTGTCCTGTATCTCTGGCAATTAAGCCATTTGTCCAAAATGCCACAACATTGGGACAAATTTTTGAGCCACTGTACTGTCAATGAGTTAGGTATGACTAAGAATCTGCCAGTAAGGAGTCATCCAGAATTACCATATCATGACAGTTATGGGAATGGGGAACATGAGGTGATGTGAGAGAATCACCTGAGAAGGATAGTGTCCTAAAGATATGAGTAGGCATAGTAACCATTGGTGGATCAAGAAGAGGGGGAGGATCTCTATCAAGAGAAAATGATGGTGGCATAGGTGATGAATAGAGGCCAAAAGGAATATGACCATTTGCAGAGTAAACAGTAGAAATATCATAGAACAAAGGAGAAGAAAAACTCATCAAGGACCACTCTTGTCTTGCTACCATCCAGGCCATGGCATTTCTTGTAACAATACCCCCTTTGTACACTGGAGGCCCTGCCTCCAAGATCCACACTTGTCTGCAAAAGTGCCAAGTGGAGTTAAGTCTCACTTCCATGCTCAGAAGAGGTGGAATTGATAATCTGTGGGCAATCTTCCACAGAGTGTGCCAGACTATTACACATTCTGCAGCAACATCTTGGACAGTTGTATTGAGAGTGACCAGATGCCAACACCCTACAAAATGGGCACATGTATTGAGAGCAATCTGGGCAATAATGTCTGGGCTCCCCACATGTGTAGCAATGGGGGGTATGATCTGATCCATTACCTGTTCTAGCAATGAAGTTGGTGAATGAATCAATGAATGGTTGTAAGAAGAGGTTGTCAATCACTCAATGATCAGCTCATCTCCAGGTGCAAGGTCTGGTTCTGGGAGGAGGAACAGGGATGGGGGAGTCATCTCTTTGAGGGGTGAAGGTATGTGAGGATTGGGTGGGGGTGATGAACTTGCCTTTTGCCATGACTGGAGATATTTGCAGTGGATTGTGTACAGGGGAGGAGGGAGCCACTGGGGTTGTTGGAGGACTCGATGCAGCATCGTCAAGATTGTAGAAGTGGGTGAAGGCAAGAGCAACTGGATGGGAATGGAGTCCGTGGTTATGAAAGGTAAAAACTTTTCTTTTGTCTAAAGTTTGGAGGATCAGCCACATGTAATCTTTGAACCTGATGGTCAGAATCACTTCCAATAAGGCTAAGAAACCCATCTGCACCAGAATTTCAAGGATATAATCTCTCATTTGTCAAATGGAGGAATGGGTGAGGGCATATGGGGCTGCTAGAGATGCATCCTTGGGAAGTCAGATAGTAGAATCCAGGATAGCTTGGTAGTGATGAAAGAGATTGATAGTTAGGGGAATAACTTTGAGTGACACAAAGTTAGGGAGGCATGCTATCATCATGGTGATGGAGGCATCCTGTAAGATCAAGTCCAGAGCCTTCCACAGCTGTGCTCAGAGTAGTCAATGGAAATGAAAGATGTCGCCAAAAGCCTGATCTAAGGTATTGGAAGTGTGAAATGGCGCCAATGGGTCTGTCAAAGGGGGTACAATTGGGATGGCCATGGGTGATGGGATGTTTACTCTGGATCCACCCATCTCCTATTTAACATCAGCAAGTCCACCAAATACTCCACTTCTGGCCTAGTCACCTCCCTCTAGTCTCTATCCTGTGGTGCTACCACTCTGAAGGGTCTACTGTGGTGGTGTATCAGTGGCTTGATGGGAACCAGGACCCCAATGTGGAGCTCCCCACCCACTAGCATTCCTGTCCTGCTTCAGCAGACCTGTCACCCCATGACAGGTATAGCATCGCCTTGTCCCAGACATGTACTTCTACTGCCCAGAACCAGGACTTGTTGGCTAAATTGTGGACTAGATATACCACATAGATGAGTAGGAGAGTGATGAGGAGGGCAAGGAGTTTGTTAAACTCGAGGGAGAATTGTATAATGATGCTGGTTGGATGGGTAAGGGTGTAGTGGTTGGCATATTCAGTGGGAATTGGGTCCTTTTATGGAAGAGGGAGCAGTGCACAGACCAAGGAGATCAGATCATATCAGGATTGCACAATCAGGGTAGTGTTTTGGGAGAAGTTGGATCAGAGCTGTGGGAAAGAGGAGAGGTGCCTTGCTTGGTAATTCCACAGTATGTTTCTTGCATTAGATAGATTGATTGCCAGTTTCCAGGTGTTTTTGGCCAATGAGTATCCTTTCCATTTAACTAAATAGCATCTTCATCTGAAAGTTCCTCAATAGGCCAGAATCATCTCCACTTCGTATTCTTCTTCCCCTTTGATGGAGTCTGGTGGGGGTCAGAGGTAATTAGGTCCATGTTCAGTAGTTTCTTTATATGGAGTAAGAAGGGAGGCATGAAAGACATTGTGGATTTTCCAAGAGGAGGGGAGTTGAAGTTGGAAAGATACTGGGGAGATAACTTTTTGATTTCAAAGGGGCCTTCTCTTTTAGAGGCAAGCTTCTGAGAGGGGTAGGGGATATGGAGATTTTTTCCTTCAAGCCATACCTTATCTCCTATCCTGAAAGGTCAATACTTGGACCACACCCTTTCTTTCATTTGCAATTGGGCAGTGATGTGTGCTGCTTTTGCTTCTTGTCTGGCTTTGTCAAGGATTGCTAATCAGGTTTCCAATGTGGGAAGGAAGGTTTTTCTGATAGCTGGATATGCTCAGGGTTCATACTCCATCATAAGAGCAAATGGGGTTTGTTTGGTGATGTTACAATCTTTTCTCTCACTTCCACTCTATTTCTTCTTTGTATTGAATCGCTTCATTATGCTGGCCCATACAGGCTATTCTCCCCACGTTTTACTCATTACCTCTTTGTCTTCAGTCCACTCCGTTCTTCTATTTCAATCCTATTGGATCTTTCCTCCTAGTAACCGTTCCTGTGCCTTGATGGCAGTTCACCTCTTAGTCACTTATTCCACAATGTTCCATAGGCTTTGATGCTGACACATCTCCACCTATATATACCTTTGTTACACATGTATATTCTTTACACTTGTTCTACGCGAATATACGTAGTCTCTTGTTGCTCCTCAGTCCTCAAGCATCTCTCGAGTCCCTTGTCCCACCAAACCCTTAGTCCTTGAGTATCCCTCGGGTCCTTCATCCCTCCTTGTTCTCCTAGGTGGTTAGGATGCTGAGACCTCTTCATGAGAGTCTACCCTTCCACAGGTTGCTCAAACGACACTAGACATGCATTCAGTGTAACAAAAGAACAAGTGTCTCCCTTGCCCCTCCTCTCTAGGAGCAGGGCCACCCCAGCACAACATCTCACTCTCAACGAAACCTTCAACCTCCCTTGGACTCTGAGCTGGAGGATACACCTCAGCACACCTCACCTCCTTGGACCAATCCCTTCGCATCCCTAGCCCCCCAGTCCTCAGCATCCCCCAGGAGAATCACAGGGTCGTCTTCGACCAACCCAGTCCATCATCAACTTACCCAATCACCAGCACTCTCTCAGTTAAGTCTAGGTCCTCCTTCACCTAGACCACTCACCCCAGCACTCACAATCACCCCTCCTGCACCAGTCCTTGCTCTCCCAGCACCCCCAGTCATCGCTTCTTCAGCCCAAGCACCACCCCCAGCATTCCCCATCACCCCAACACTGCCCCCTGCACCCATGGCAACCACCCAACCCAAGCTCAAGGCTGCTCTTCCCCTTGACTTCTCAGGGGAACCCAGCGAGTCCATCCAATGGATCAAGGCCATGAAGGCCTATTTTCAGATCAATCCCACCCAGTACTCCTCCGACAAAGCCAAGATTATGACCACTCTTAACCGAATGAGCAAAGGGCGTGGTGTGTCCTTCTCTGAAATGTGGTATGACCAGATGGCTGACAAGAACATCCCTTCCACCAAGAAAACCTTCGACAAGCTCACCTCAAACTTCAAGTCCACCTTCTTCCCCTATGATATCAAGACTACCACTCGCCTCGAACTTTCTTCCCTTTGCCAGAAGTCTACCAAGACAGATGACGGATTCCAGAAATACATCACCGACTTCCAGAACCTTGCAGCTAAAGCTGGGATCTCCAACAATGCAACCCTCATCCATATGATGACTGGAGGCCTGGACCAACACATCACCACACTTATCCTCTCCATGTCCACCATCCCTGACACTATCAACGGATGGATTGAAAAAGCAAAGACTTTCCATGCCCAAGTTGCCTGCATCAACACTTTGAAAAAGGGCAACCACCAATCTTCCTTCTTCTCATCCACTCACCCCACTAGTACCACCTCCTTGGACCCGAATGCCATGGATGTTGACACCCTCAGAGTAGGGAAGCTCACTCCAGAAGAACAGGCCCAATGTTTCTGAGAAGGCCACTGTCTTCACTGTAGAAAGAAGGGACACAATGCAGGGAAGTGCACTACGTTCACCACCCCCTCCAAGCCCTCTCGCCCTCGTGACTCTGCCCCAGTAGCCACTACCACCACCAATGTCTCAACCCTCACCACTCCCCCAGTTGTCTCCTCCCCCCCCTCCGATCTTGAAACCTATATGTCCCAACTTCGCTCCACCAGCAAAGGAGAAGGGGAGATCCTCCAAACACTTAAGCTCTGTTTTGAACCTGGAGAGATGCAGATAGATAGCCTTGCTCTGGATTTTTAAATAGGGAAGCTGCCTCGATGTCGTTCTTCCCTCATGTACTAGTAGGCAAGCCCAATGAAAGAACCGTTCACATCCCAGTTTGCCTACAGTCCCACTCCCAAATTGTTGACACCATTGCCCTCATTGACAGCAGGGCCACCAGGAACTTCATTGATTCCAGTCTCATATCCTCCCTTAGATCCGGCATTCACCAGATGAATCAACCCCTCACTGCAACTAATGTGGATGGTACCCCCAACTGAAAGGGGATCATTAAGTTCACCATCTCTGCCAAAGCTCTCTTCCCCTCATACTCGGAAAACATCAAATTCATGGTAACATCACTTGGAGAAAGGAAGGTCATCCTAGGAACCTCCTGGCTGACTAAACGAAATCCCGATATCAACTGGATCGTCAAGACAGTCACCATTCGTCCCTCGACTCCCCACTCCATCGACAAGATCACCTTCTCCACTCAACTTGCACAACAGGAAAGCCTCAAAGAACAGGAAATTCCAGAATGGTGTAAGGAATACTCTGATGTCTTTTCTGAAAAGATGTTCAGTATTCTCCCTCCTCATCGACCTTATGACCATGTGATCGAGCTAAAACCATCATTCATCCCAAGGATAGCCAAGGTATACCCCCTCAACCCTGCTGAGAAGGAGGCCTGTAAAGCCTTCATTGAAGAAAACCTCAAAACTGGTCGAATCATTCCTTCCAAGTCCCCCCAAGCCTCGCCATTCTTCTTTGTCCCAAAGAAAGATGGCACCCTTCACCCATGCCAGGACTATTGTTACCTTAATGAATTCACTGTTCGAAATGCTTATCCTCTCCCCCTCATCTCAGATCTCATCGATGACATGAAGGAATCCACCATCTTTACAAAACTCGACATTCGATGGGGATACAACAACATTCGACTTTGAGAAGAAGATCAGTGGAAAGCTGCCTTTATCACCCCCCTCAGGCTTTTTGAACCTACAGTCATGTTCTTTGGGTTTAACAATGCCCCTCCCACTTTCCAGAGCTTTATGAATCATATATTCACTGACATTCTCACCGAAGGTTGGCTAAAGATTTACATGGATGATATCAGTATACACACAAAAGACGACATCGACCTCCACCACCAGTGTACTCTTTGAGTGTTTCAAAGACTCCGGGATCACAACCTCTCGCTCAAACTTTCTAAATGTTCCTTTGACACCCTGAAAATGGAATACCTCAGAATGATCATTGGCCAAGGACAAGTTGAAATGGACCCGGTCAAGCTGACGGCTATTGCAGATTGGAAACCTCCCATCTCGGTCAAAGGAATTTGTAGCTTTCTCAGATTTGCTAATTTCTATAGAAAATTCATCCCCAATTTCTCTAATATCATTGCCCCTCTTGTCCTCCTCACCAAAAAGGACGAACCTTGGCTTTGGACTTCACTCCAGGATAAAGCCTTCTCCACTCTCAAGTCCTCCTTCTCTTCCTCTTCAGTTTTGTTGCTTCCTGATCCTTCTAGACCATTCTCCCTAATGACAGATGCTTCTCTCCTCGCTGCTGGAGCTGTCCTCCTCCAAACTGACATTAATGGTGACCCCCATCCTTGTGCCTATTTCTCTAAGACCTTTAGTCCTGCTGAATGAAATTATGACATTTATGATAGAGAACTCTTAGCAGTTATTCTTGCCTTGCAAGAATGGCGACATTACCTCCTTGGCACCCCTCACTCCATGACCATCCTCACTGATCACAAGAACCTCTCCTACCTCAAAGACCCTCGAAAACTCTCTTGTTGACAAGCTCACTGGTCTCTATTCCTTCAGGATTTCGATATTACCTGGAAGGTCACTCCCGGCACACAAATGGGACTGGCTGATGCTCTCTCACGACGGGATTCTATGGACACCCCCCTTGACAATATAGCTCCCATCCTCCTGGAACCCACAGGTATCACAGCCTTCAACCTCATGCTGGCTGACAAAATCTCTGCCTCCTCCCCTTCTGATCCCTTGGCCCTCAGAGCAGTTAACACTCTCAAGGACGGTTCTCCTCTATTCCCTCACTCCTCCCTCTCTGACTGGTCTCTACACGATGGGAAACTGTAC
>JBBPTT010001426.1:0-10482 GCA_038094175.1 Boletellus aff. lepidospora | reverse complement strand
TAAAGCTGAGGTGCTGGAGACACCCGTCCCTGCCGACACGCAGCAGGTCGTCGCGAAAGAGGGCGTCAAGGACGACGTGCTTGAACGGTGTGCTGTCTGCATAGCTGGCACGCAGCCGGTCGACGTGGGACACATCGAAGAGACGGGCAGCGAAGCGCGCGTCAACGGCGGCGTCGGGGGCATGGCTCGTCTTGAGCCGTTTGTGGTGGGCCTGGTCGACCGCAGGCGATGACGAGCGTGGGCGGACGTGCGCCATGCCTTTCTCTGACTAGGTTGGTGGTGCGGTGTCAGTGCGGCCGTTACGGCGGCCTCGCTCTCAGGTACAGTACTTGCTCTGCCCGTTACCGCGACGTGCCATGCAACGCTACCCTGCCAGTGCTCCGAGACCCTGGATGGGCACGTCAGGTCGTGTATCGCCTCTCACCAACGAACAAGCACCGCAAGTGGGGCCAGCGTCACGCAAGTTGGGAACAGGAACGAGCCATGAAGCTGGGCAGAAAACCCGTCTTCACGTTCGTCGACCCACATCCAGCTCGACACTGCACCCCAGCAGCAACGCCCGGTGCCGACGTCCTCCGTCCGGCGCTTGCAATGTGATCACCGAGCTGGCTTTTCGCCGTCGTCAATCCCGGCCCATCTCATCTTACAGGCCGCATCAATGCGTCAATCCGGGGCTTGCGCGGGTATTGACACGGACTCGGGATTCTATCGCCCCCGGCGCCCAAGTCTAACCATGACTCGATGGACGCGGGGTTCAGCGCACTTTCGCCGCGCTGCCCGAACTGAGCCAATCTCGTCCCACATGGTTCCTGTTCCCATTTGGTGCTGGCGCACGCACGTCCCCGGCATGCCATTCTGGGGGATGAGGGAAAACTCCGTTGGACGGGCCAGGGGGAGAAGCACGCACCACTCAGGGCCGTCCTGCCGCACCCGTTTGCGATCGAGCTGACAAACCCGCAGAGGGCAGGCGCCAGGCATTTCCCCTCTCCGCCGCCTTTGGTCTGGCAATGTCACGGCCGACGTCCAAACGGTCCAATCGATACCGTCGGATGATGATGAATCACGGAAAACGGGCCACCGGGGCGCGTGCGACGGCGTCCAAGCCTCGGCATCCGTGCACAACACGTCATCTGCTCCATCATCTCCGCCGGTCTGAGCCTCAACGCGGACGCCGATGGGAAAAGAGTCCCGAGTCCGACGGCAAACGGGCCTGGCGCGATTCGTTGCCCGCGTGCCGTTTGGCCGCCATCTGACACTTTTGGCACGCGCAAGTCATGTCGTCTCATCCGCTCCCTCCCGTTCGCGTTCCTAGAGGCGGGCAGGCTGACGTTGCATGCTAGGACACCGCCGGGCGCTCATCACATCAGCTGATGCATGCGACGTCGGCGGTACGTAATCGTGATCACACCTCAGACTCGGTGGATCATCATCCGAGAGCGGGGCTGTCCTCGCACTCGAGAGCGACTAGCCACTAGCAAAGGTACGATCGTCCCAAGCTAAACAAAAAAAAAAAGACATTGACGAGAACGCGACGAGCGATGCCCGTGGCCTCCGCGTTCTGTCGGGCCTACTTGGCCCAGCGACGCGGGATTTGACATCAGGCTTGGCTGTACATGTCACGCTTGCCAAGCACTTTCCTGTGCTGCTGTCATATGAAACGTTCGCGGGTCACCCTCACGGTTAAGCGGTGGAACAATAAGCATCGCCAGGTGCAAGTTATCAGACCAGGCTGGCCCAGTAAATACGAGACAGGCAGATTGGTTATCATACATACGACGAGAGCGCGCGCGGAAGCTCACGACTAAAAAAAACACCTACGATTACACGATCATGACCCAGATTAAGTACGTCACTATGTACTAAGATGTCTCGTGCCCTAGTTATCCCACAGTTGAACCATCAAACGCACAACCGGAACCGAGCTCGGGTGGAAACGTGATGGTGGATGTCGTCAGCATGCCTCGTCTTTGAGGTGAATAGGTCCGACAGAGGGTGAGGTCTGGACATCGTACAGCGGGCATTCATGTCTGTTGTCATAAGAGTGCACGCGAGCCAACGCGTGGTACGGTAGCGGGACACGGCTGACCCAAGCTTCCGTTGCGGTCGTGCGCAGTTGACGTGCCATCTGGGGAGAGACCTGCGCCAATGGTACAGGTGCGTAGACGGGCAATGTCGTGGATGCCTCGTCGCCAGAGGTGGGCTTCCCGTCCCAGTCCACATAGGGGTGTGGGAGGAGATAGATGCGCTCGAGGGGTGCAAACTCGGGCGAAGGACTGCAGCGATAACCCGATACGAGATGCGTATAGAAACGGGAAAGCGCGATGATAAAGTGGATCTGCAATCGCGGCTGTTGAAAATCGTGGGAGACGGAGGAAAACGTTACATACGCGGGCGACGGTGCGAAGGAGGAAGACGGCCATGAACACCATGAGACCACGCTCAAACCACTGTTCGCAGTTCTCGAGGGTGAGGCCAAGGTCGATGACGGCCCTGAGGAGGTCCGGTTGCCTCGACACCTGCTCGCAGACTTGCGCGCGTGCAGCGGGATCTACGGCCACGGAGGATGCCAGGATGGCAAACAGGGTGCAAAAAGCAAAGTCGCCGATGACATAGTTGCGGTAGATGCGAACGAACGAGGGTACGCGCTGGGAGGGGGGTGAGAGGAGCGGGGGTGCAAAGAGAGAACGGTACCTTGACGATGCCGGCGAGGCCAAACACGCATATGGCAGAGGCAGCTGCAAAGTAGGCTGAGAAGAGGCCACAGATGAGCCGGGCGCCGTCTCTGGAGAGCGAGAAGCGTGAGCCCTCCCACTCGCTCTCGGGCTCCCAAGCGAGGGATCGCCACGTGCTGAAGAGGTAGACGGCGAGGGCGACGTTGGACACGGCGCCAACGAAGGCGGTTGCGAGGCAGGCCGACCTGTGGAGGGGAGACGAGATCATGAGGGGGAGAGGGTGAGAGGGGCCGCGAGATATGCTGGCCGGTTTCATAGCGAAGGGTGTGGAAATGCTGTGCACTATGGCTGAGTGAGACAACCAATGACTAAGCGGCTCTGACGCCGCCCGTCACTCGATCCGATTGGTGGACGGGCTTGTCGTACGAGTGTACCTACGTCAGTCCCCAAATGCCCGCCTTGCGCACCCCCTCCACCAGCGCGTCCACATTCCCGAGCAGCGTCCCCAAGATCTCCTTCTTCTCCTCCGTCGTCAGCACCCTCTCGCCCCGCCCAAACTCTTCGGGCGCATACAGCCCCACCCCCTGCGCCTTCCTCGGGCTCTGTGGCTCGTAATCGACCTCCTTGTGCAACATCATCATCGGGCGCGTCGTTATTCGGGGTGCCTTCCTGCTGCCTGGTGGCGAATGCGACGGTGTCCGCGGGTCGGGCGTGTACACGGGTGTCGAGTACGACTTTTTCACCGGCGACGGTGTCCGGATGCTGCTCTGGCTTGAGCTCGTCCCCACAGAGAACGTAAACGTGGACGATGGCGACGACGAACTGGACAACGTCCCGCTGGATGAGTTTGAGGTGCCCAACATCGACCGTGGGAATATCTTTGGTCCCGCTGCTCGTCCGTGCGTCGTCACCGGCGTGCTCGGGGCTGTCTGCGATCCGGTCGACGGTCCAGCGCTCGCACTCTGCGACGTCTCGTCCATCAAATAAAAGTACAGGAACTCGAGGCACTTCATCCTGCGACTGTCATGAGCCATCGAATCATCTCTTAACCCCGCTTGTTTACCTCACTTCCCGTGGCGTTCCTGCTCTCTTTAATAACTTCACAACTGCTTGCACGCCGTTGACGTCTTCAAACACACGCAGTGCAGCCGACGAGTCAACAAGCACGCAAAGCAAAGTGTCCAGCACAGCAGAGGAGAGGTGGGCAGTCGGTCGTGTCTTGTCCGATGAAGTGGCCGCGACTGAGCTATCAACGGATGACGGCAGTGTGATCGCGGACGTATGTCGCGAAGTTGTCAACAGCGCTACCAGAATCTGTAGCGTGGCTCAGCACAAGCGTAGACGTGGATGGTCGTTCGCACCTCTAACGGATATCGGCGACCGAGATACACTTTGCTTGGTGTGTGATGCAATGCGATCCCCTGTATCACAGAGAGTAGTTGGTATAATTGGGAGCAGATCGCGTTGAGTTCCGTCTCTCGATCCTCTGCCTCGCTTGGTCAACATCCGGAACAGGTCGTCTGTCGAGCTGACGCACTGTCGCTCGATGTCCTTCCAGCCAACGCCTCTACGTGCGATGCTGCCACTTGTATCCAAGAAAACGTCCTGGATGGAACTAAACTACCCGCATTCACTAGCAGGTCCGTCGGTCCACAACCGTCCCTCACCATTGCATTGAAACGTGTCCTGAAGCTCGAGAAAGTGCAGCATCGTATCGTCTTGCACATTGGATGCGCATGCCAGCGCCAATTGCTGCTCCAATATAGCGAGCGCTCTGGATCGGCGATTGGATGACGCGCTTGGAGAGCTGATCTGGTGGGGTGCATCTCAGTGCGCCGTCTCACTGCAAGAGAACGGTTGGGATGCGCACGTCGTCGAGTGCGTCCTGGATGGTGTCTTTCATGGACATGGAGAGCGATGAATGGATGAAACAAATCGCGCGTCGGACGACCCCAAAATGAAGACCGCGTTGTCCTCACGTGATCGTATGAGCTCGGAAACGACAAGGACCCATCAGATCAAGCCAGACGCAGATGACCATATTGACGCCCTTTCGTCCACCACCACCACCATGGCGCCCATCCGAACCGTAAGCCCCTCGGATGGCCTACGAATCCTGCGCTTATAAGCAATTACAGCAATGGACGCGTCTTATTCGCTTCGTCGCCGCAGAGACATCACAAGTACACATCGGCCAGCCCGTCGACCCGAACCTCGACGGCAAGTCGCTCCAGTTTCAACCTCGCCATGCCTCACCCTTCCATAGTTGGTCTTGCTGCATGGAACAAGCAAACTATCGTGGCCCACGAGATTATCGGCTCGGCGCTCGACCCCGCAGCACAGGTCACCAACACGCTTCTCACCGTCAAAGAACTCCTTGCCCCCTTCTCACGCGAGGAACTCAAGATCGTTCGATGTTTAGGTCTCAACTACTCCGATCATGCTGTATGTCCTTTTATCACTTGTTTCTCTTGCCTGTCTTAGCACTCTCGCTTTATCTAGGCCGAGTCGAACATGCCAGAGCCTGCGTGAGTGTGTTCGCCAGTCAACTCACGGAAGTTATTCGGTACCGACACTGCCCACTTCCCTCCAGCGCACCGATTCTGTTCTATAAACCCCTCTTGTCCATCATCGGGCCCAATGCACCGATCCACGTCCCTAAAGCCGCCCAGCCCGTCGAGGTGCATCTCCCCGACTATGAAGTCGAGTTGGCCGTCGTGGTTGGAAAGACGGCAAAGAACGTGTCCGAGGAAGAGGCGCTCGATTATGTCCTTGGTTACACTGGCGCCAATGACGTGTGTCTCCTTTTGCACTTTCTACTTCACAATCTGTGCCTGTATATGAAATTTCTTTACTCAATGGCTTGTTTGTGGGATGCAGGTATCTTTCCGCAAACACCAGATGACGACGTCGCAATGGGGCTTTTCCAAGGGATTCGGTACGCCGTCTTTCTCGTCTGCCGATCGTCCCGTGCATAACCACAACGCGCGCAGATAATACCACCCCCATCGGACCGTGCCTTGTCTCCAACAACGCCATACCTGATCCACAGGTCATTCCCCTCACGACCACGCTCAACGGGGCGACGCTCCAGAATGGGAACACCAAGTACGTCCGCATGCCCGTCTGAGCGACCTTGTGTGTGGGCACGCGTACTGAAGGCTTCTCCCCTTCCTCCCCTTGGGTAGAAATCAGATCTTCAACGTGCGTCGGACGATCGCTTTCCTCTCCCAGTCGACCACGCTCGAACCCGGTTCGATCATCCTCACGGGCACGCCCGCCGGCGTCGGGTTCGTACGGAAGCCTGCGATCGTACTTCGACACGGCGACACTTGTCGGGTCTGGGTAGGGCATGGGATCGGGACGCTCGTCAACCGTGTCGTGGAGGAGGGCAAGCTCGATCTGCCGGTGGTCAGGGCCGGACTGTAGTGGCCTCCACAGGCAGGTCGGAAACGGAAGGAGGATATATTGGCCCCATGTACTTTTTGCTTTATACGCTTGCTGACTGCTCTATCACGAGAGCTCTGGTCATTCGAGGGACAACAAACATGCCATGAAAGCGCGAGTCAAGTGCGATTGAATATTGATACAACATAACGGTCTGGAGAAGGACAGAGCTCAGTTACAGTCCACCGAACGCGATCAGCTTTACGTTCAAGTACTCGTCGATCCCATGTCCTCCCTCTCGTCCTAGGAAGAAAAAAAGCATCGACGTTCGTTCCGTTTGGACAGAATAAACAAGACTCACCAAGCCCGCTTTGCTTCACCCCTCCGAACGGTATGGTCGCATGACTGATCAACCCCGTATTCGTCCCTACCATTCCCACCTCGAGCGCCTCCGCAACCCGCCACACGCGTCCGACGTCCCGACTGAAAAAGTACCCAGCTAACCCTACATCGGACGCGTTCGCCAACGCGATCACTTCCTCCTCCGTCTCGAACTTGATCAGGGCCGCGATCGGACCAAACGTTTCTTCCTGGCTGACCAACGCGGTCGGGGGGACGTCGGACAGCACGGTCGGCGGATAGAACGAGCCGACGGGCCCAGAATGGGTGGCGTCGGCGTCCGTGTCGGTGTTGGAATCTACCGCGTGGCCCCCGACGAGGATGTTGGCACCAAGCGCGACCGCATCCTCGACGTGCCGGACGACTTTGGAGACGGCGCGGTCGTGGATGAGCGGACCGTGTGTGCTGTGGACGCGTACACGCGTCATCGTCGACGTGTCAGTATCACACGCGCTCGCGTTTTGGTTGGAGTGTCGACGCACGTCGTTTCGTCGAGTCCGTTCCCAACTTTGAACGCTGCCACTTTCTCGGCGAGTCGAGAGGCAAAGTCGGCATAGACGGACGACTGGACATAGATGCGGTTGGCACAGATACACGTCTGGCCTGATGCGCGGAATTTAGACGTGATGGCGCCTGGATGGCGTGGCGTGAATAGGCAGCACTCTAACTTTACAGGATGTGGCATTGTCACCTTCAACCGCCTTGTCGATATCTGCGTCGTCAAAGACGATAAATGGCGCATTGCCGCCAGCCTCCAACGATATTCTTTTTCGTCAAATAAGTAAAAGGCACACGACCAAAGAGGCGAAACAAAGGCGCACTTTTTCAACGTCGAAGCAGACAAGCTGTACAATAACTTGGCAACGGCGGTCGAGCCCGTAAACGTAACTTTTCGAACGATCTTGTCTTCACACAGCTGGCGACCAACCTCTTGGACGTTGTTTTGGGTCGTAACGATGTTGATGACACCGTCAGGTATGCCCGCGCGTCGGGAAAGCTGAGTAAATAGACCATTCAAGACTTGCCACAAGCCCCAATATAGCATACGTACTTCGGCCAGTGCGAGCGCAGAGAAAGGGGTCTCGGGTGACGGCTTGATCACTGCCGTGCAGCCTGCTGCAAGTGCTGCCCCAAGCTTCCGGGTGATCATCGCAGATGGGAAATTCCATGGAGTAAGGATCGATCTGCAGAGACTGTAAATACGTGCTGTTTTGGATGGCGGAAACAGCACCTACACAACACCTATCAAACAAGCAGTCGGTCGCGAGTCAGGCCCAGCGCGACATACGAACTCACCAACGGGCTGCTTGATCACGACATTCCGTAGATTTGTAAAGACCGAGGGGACTTGTTCTGTGAGGGAGATTATACGCACGTTCGAACTGGTGGCCAAGTTCAAGGATATTTACCGCCATATGTACGAACGGCCTCCTCGGCTGCACGGAACCGATTCAAGCTCCGTGTTGTGCCGAGTAGAAAAAACAGAGGTGCTCACCAAACCACTGCGAGATCCCGCCCAGTTAGATCCGACGTGACCAGTATATAATGCAACTCACTTCCAAGAAAGACGCACTGTACACATTCTCGCTCTAAGAAGTTGTATTGAGGCGCGCGCGCAAGAAAGTTGAAGCAGACAGGTCCACCTTGGCCTCCGTCAAAGTCTTTCCGTTCTCCAACGTCTAGCACCACATCAACATCGAACGACACCCGGCGATGCGTACTAACGCACAATTATACGAGCGAGGTCGTCATGATGTTCTTGCATCAACCTAAAGAATTTGAAGAGAATGTCATGTCGGTGCTACACCCAGACAATGAGCTGTCAACGCATTCCAACCCCCAAAAAATATGAGAACAAACCTTGGCCGTCGTCTTTCCCCATGTCTGGAACGCTTTTCCAGCTGCTGCGATCGCGGCTTTGGTCTCCTGAAGCCCCATCTCAGGGACCGTGCCCAGCTCTTCCTCGGTGGCAGGATCTGTAGCAATAGAGAAAGCATGTATGAGCATCCGTATCCCATGCACGTCCCCACTCTCCGTAAATGGGTGGGGACGTATGGCTGCGAAAGAGTACCCACTCGTCACGAGGATCGTGTCGCCCGCAATCGCGTCCACCCAGCTTCCGTCAATGTACCCTTGTGTCTTGATCAGCGACGGATCCCTGAGCCCCCACTGGAAGCGACGAGTGAATCATCGAGCGTGTGAACGGGGACGTGCAGTGGGTGGGACATACGACACCCGTGTTGGCCGCTGTGCTTGCCATTCTGTACCACAGCGTCGTCAACCTAGGACGTTGGTGGGCCGCTATCCTCGGTGCGAGGACTCTGAAAGATAGCGAGGAGGGAAGGTGTCTGAGTGGTGTCATGCTTCGGTTCAAGCCGGCGATATAAGAAAGATATCGGTGGGTCCAGCTGACCATCCATTTCCGGCTACTCTAATCAAACAACAACATCCTGCAAGTTCATCGTTTCCGTCCCTTGGCCCCGCTCTTGCTCCCCTCCACCTGATCTAAAAAGCCGCCCGTCTCGAGCGCATTTCGCGCAGCATGATTGATATGTTTGAACCGATCGGGTCCGAGGTGAACCCCGCCGAACCACCTCGTTACGACGACAAGCACATTATTGATTTCCTGCATTCCACATTTCACCCACGTCACGCAACCTCGGGTGTCACGAAACATACCAGCTTTATATGAGAAATAGATACTTACCAAAATGGACAATAAATGTGCGAGCCGGCTCCCTGCTGCCGTCTCGCCGTCGTCATCATTGTCTTTAGAGTGGTATCGTTTGCTGCTCAATTACGCTGTTCGCCTTGGGGGCTGGCAGAGGATCACCCACCTTGATGGAGTACGTTTCCGACTTGACAACGCCAGGCGTTGATGATCGGATGTGCCGCACGGGCAATGTGTCGATCAGACATCAAGTAGTTCAATATCAACGGAACCTAGAAACATGGAAGCGCAAGCATGCCTTTATCAGCCAAACGGAATCAGCGCCGACTTCCGCGCGACAAACCTGCGACGGATGTGATATTTGACATGCCCGCCCCACAAACACGCTCTTCCGGTCCACGATCGGCTCAGCTTCGGTGAGTTTGATTCCTTCTGGTAGCGCCGCGTCCTGCAAGGCAGGTATCGGTTGTGACACCCTTTCTAATCCACCCTCGTCTTCTTGGGCGGTTTCCGCTGGTTTTTGGTGTGACGGATCGTGCTCCAAGGTATCTTCTTGTACGAGTTCACCCACTTTTACTCCACTGAGCTTGTCTCGGTACCATGTTTCACACCGCTCGAGGACACTCTGGACTCCGTCAAAGACGCAGACGGTGCCAGCAGACCATTCGACACCAGACAGGGATATGAAAGTGCGGAGTATTGACCCAAAGAGAGTTGGGTCGACGCCGAAAGCACCAATGTAGCGAGAGAGCAGCTGCAACTGGGGTGGGCTGTCGGCGGGGTACGAAGGAGGCAAAGAAACTAGGATGCGGATAGACACGTCCTCATGGGATGGAAGACTATGGAGGGGGCAGGGAAAAAGTAGAGAGATGAATAGAATGGCTGCGGATGAGAGGGATAAAGTAAAAGTGACTCACGCACTTTAATGCGACCACATAGCGAATGTTATCCGTCCCGTTTCTTGCCAAAGAGGTGCGATCTGATGTGTGGGCGTGACTGCCAGCTTTCGAACCATGCCAGAGACGGATCGCATCTTCGCCATAGATAGACTGCAGCACTGCGCGCGATGCAAGAATTCAGAGAGCTGCGAAGCCTGTGACCGAGTAATCCAGAGGCGCTCACCACCGATTTCCAAGGCCACTTGCTCTCGATCTGGCTGCGTCGTCAGCTCGGAAATAAGGTGCTCCACTTCCGCTGCCAGATCTGCGGCATTATCGTATGGGTCGCTCGTCATGGAGGGCTCGGATGCACCACGCATTGCAATAACGACATGGACGGTCTAGACCAGATTGGCCCTGATATAGCTTATGATGGTTACAGTGATACACCATTCCTACTCGTAAAAAAAAAACA
>JBBPTT010001425.1:0-10482 GCA_038094175.1 Boletellus aff. lepidospora | reverse complement strand
AAAGTCACCCATCAAGGCATCAAATGCTGACGGAACAGAAAATAGCAACGGGCATATACGAAGGAAAGTGACACTATCCTTGACCGTTGGAAATCTTCTCTTGGAAAAACAGGATTTCCTTATCATCAATTGTGGAAATGAAGACGTCATTCTAGGAATGACCTGGTTACGAATGGTTAATCTGGAAATCAATTGGGCCGAAGGAAAAATTCGACTACCCGAGGTTGTTGACCCAATCTCTCAGCAACAAAACATGGACGAACAAAACTACCTATTAAGGTACCTGAAAGTCGACCCCAATGAGCACCTTAAGACAGAATGGATCCGAAAGATTACTAGATCCACGGAGATTGCTCAGGAACAACAGAAAACCAAACAAGAAATGGTCCTACCCCCTGAATTTGAAGAATTCAGGAAAGTCTTCGAAGAACCCCCACTTGGGAAGCTTCCTCCATCTCGGAAATATGATCATCATATTGACCTTGCCCCTACTTTTGTCCCTAAAGTAGCAAAAGTGTATCCACTCAACCCTAAGGAGTTGGAAGCATGCAAGATGTTTGTTGACGAAAATCTCAAGAAAGGGACGATCGTCCCCTCTCAGTCCCCACAAGCCTCCCCTTTCTTCTTCGTACCAAAGAAAGACGGCGGACTTCGACCTTGCCAGGATTATCGATACCTCAACCAACATACAATCAAGAATGCCTATCCATTACCCCGTATCTCAGAACTGGTGGATCAACTCAAGGACGCTACAATCTTCACCAAAATGGACATTCGATGGGGATATAACAACGTGCTAATCACCCCCGAAGATTGATGGAAAGCCGCCTTCATCACCCCAGTAGGACTTTTTGAACCAACGGTCATGTTCTTTGGACAGAGCAATTCACCAGCTATGTTCCAAGCGCTGATGAATCACGTATTCGCTGACATGATCGCCGAAGGTTGGCTAATCATATACATGGATGATCTTATCATCGCTTCCAACGATCCTACGAAACATACGGAACGAACTCGCAGAGTTCTTCAATGAATGATGGAAAATGACCTATTCCTCAAGCTGAGTAAATGCTCATTTAATGTCACGGAAGTCGACTATCTTGGCATGATAGTCCGACCAGGAGAAATCACCCTCAATCCCGGAAAGCTCAAGGCAATCGAGTGTTACGCTTGCGTGGAGTTATCCAGCAAGGTCAAAGGTTCGACACTAAGTCTAGAACCAATGAAAGCAACTAGACGAGCGCACACTCTGAGGTGTAGTGCGAAGACACAAGAGGTTCTCACTAACTGCGATGGGCAGTCTCGTGGAGGCCAGACAACTACACGTAGATTGCGTAGAACTAGCTGAGGAACTAAGGTACAAACTGGGGTCGACTATATAGTACAAGAGTGGGCTATGCGTACAGCCGCAGTGAGTCAGAGTGAGTCACTGGTAACCAAGGTAATTGATGGATCAATGCGCAGCATCAGAGATGGGATCAAAGGATCAAAAGATGGTGGCTGCAGAGCTATGCGTGACTACCATCATTGTGAGATGGTGAAGGTGTGACGTCGTGACGATGTGAAGGTGTGAAGGTGTGAAGGTGTGAAGGAGAGAGGAGATGGGGAGTGACGTGCACAACAGGGGAATAGTCATCGATGACTAAGCTGAGGTCGAACTAAGGGAGTTCCTATGGACGAATGGACAGTCGTTGTGGCCAGTTCAGGAGTGAAGGGGACTTATCTAGAAGAGGGAAAGGAAAAACCGTAACATCGAGGATTGGAAGAGTCCCACTTCGGTCAAGCAAATCCGATCGTTCATCGGATTCTGTAATTTCTACAGGAAGTTTATCCCAGACTTCTCCGGAATCTGCCGACCTCTACACGAACTGACTAAGAAAGGAGTAGCATGGAACTGGACAAAAGAATGTGAGAAAGCTTTTCTGACACTTCAGAAAGCTTTCCTCTCGAAACCGGTATTGAGAATGCCTGACTCTACCAAACCATTCACGGTTATGACGGACGCCTCTCTCACTGCTTGTGGAGCAGTCCTTATGCAAACCGACGGAAATGGAGATCTTCACCCATGCGCCTATTTCTCTCGAACCTTCTCCCCAGAGGAACGAAACTATGATATCTATGATCGGGAACTGTTGGCAGTCATACGAGCCTTGGAAGAATGGAGACATTATCTGTCAGGGACAGAACACCAGGTGATGGTCCAAACTGATCATAAGAACTTGGCATATTTCAAACAACCCCATAAATTGTCTAGATGACAAGCCCGATGGATGCTCTTTCTTCAAGATTTCGATATTCAATATCAAAACCTCCCTGGATCGCAAATGGGACCAGCCGATGCCCTCTCCAGAAAGGACGATTTGGACACCACTACCGACAACCAGGATGTAGTGCTACTACCCGAAGATCTATTCGTCAATCTTATAGATCTTGACCTCCGCGAAAAGATCATTCATTCCACCAGAGAAGATCCAGTAGCCCTAGAAGCAATCTCCGCTCTGGAAAAGGGATCTTCCCTTTTCCCTCGCTCCTCTCCCGAAGATTGGCGATGGCTAGACGAGATGTTATATTACAAGGGACGTCTCTTTATTCCTGAATCACAGCGGCATAAATTAGTCACCGAAATCCACGAATCTGACGCAGGAGGACATGGAGGATATTTTCGGACTCTTTCCCTCCTCCAACGGGATTATTGGTGGCCGGGTTTATCCACCTTTGTTCAACAGTTTATAAAAGGATGCGTGGTATGCCAGTCACACAAGGTTAATACTCATCCCACAGCGCCACCGGTGATTCCCAACGCAGTGGAATCCACTCGCCCGTTCCAGAATATTTCTATGGATTTAATCACTGGCCTTCCCATATCAGCCGGGTTTGACTCTGTTCTGGTCGTGGTCGACCATGGGCTTACAAAGGGGGTAATTTTCCTCCCTTGTCACAAAACAATCGATGCCGCAGGAGTAGCAGCCCTCTTTTTCAAGCATATCTTCCCTAGATTTGGACTGCATGATCGATGCATCTCAGACAGGGGCCCTCAATTCGCATCAGCCTTTGCTCGAGAACTGGCCTGCCTGCTGAAATATGACCTCGCCCTATCCACTGCCTACCACCCTCAAACCGATGGAGAAACTGAACACGTCAATCAAGAATTGGAAACTTATCTTTGGATATTTTGTGATGGAAATCCCGCTAAGTGGCACAATTTACTTCCAATGGCAGAGTTCGCTCATAATTCCACCACACATTCGGTTACAAAACAAACCCCATTTTCGCTCATGATGGGTTACGAACCTCGAGCTTATCCCGCAATCAGTAAAACTTTTCTACCAGCACTCGAGTCTCGACTAGCTATCCTGGACAAAGCCAGAGAAGAAGCCAAAGCTGCTCATGTCAACGCCCAACAACAACTCAAGGAACGAGGATGGAAGAACTTCTCCCCGTTCAAAGTTGGTGATAAGGTTTGGCTCGAAGGGAAGAATCTTCAGATCCCTTATCCATCCCGGAAACTCGCCCCAAAACGAGAAGGCCCTTTCGAAATAGAGAAAGTTATCTCTTCAGTAAACTATCAGCTACGTCTTCCCCCCTCCTGGAAAATACACCCTGTTTTTCACACCTCTCTTCTTACTCGGTTTGTTGAAACACCGGAACATGGACCTAATTTCCTACGACCTCCACCTGACTCTATCGAAGGAGAAGAGGAATACGAGGTAGAGGCTATCCTAGTGCATAGAGGACATGCGGGACGAAGAAAATACCTGATCAAGTGGAAAGGATATTCTTCTGCAGAAAATACTTGGGAACCGGCAGCAAATCTTTCTAATGCTCGTGAACTCCTCTCGGCTTACAGGAAGCTACACCCTTCTGCCTTTCTCGACTGAGTCTCCCTATTAAAGTTCCCTCCCCAACACCGAAAACAAAACCGCTAGAAACAAAAGTCTTGGAGCTGGAATCTCCAATGTACAAAGGGGGTATTGTTACAGTTTTTCCTTTTCCTTCCCCTTGATAAGTCGCCCATTCTTTATCTCAACATTGACGATCGCCGATGAGCCATTAGAACTTTACTGATTGGTCAAGTCTCTAGACATTAGTTGTCTAATTCCCCAATAACCCATCCGACCCACTCATATCGTCACCTCTTCACATCGTCACACCTTCACCATCTCACTATGATGGTAACTACGCAGAGCCCCGCAGCCACCATCTTTTGATCCCTTGATCCCATCTTTGATGCTGCACATTGATGTATCATTCACCTTAGTTACCCATGACTTGTTACGCTGAACGCACGTCTAGTGTCGTTCGAGCAACCCGCAGAAGGGCGGACTCTCACGAAGAGGTCGCAGCGTCCTTCTACCTAGGTGAACAAGGGAAACTAGGGTCTTGCAGGGTATGCAAGACCTGAGGACTTAGAGACGAGAGGATCGCAAGGATCGGGACTTAGGAGCGACAAAAGACTGCGTGTTATTGCGCAGAACAAGAGTGAGGAAACTACGAGGTAACTAAAGGTATATATAGGCGATGATGAGTAAGCATCGAAGCCTATGGAACATGGAGGAAGTATGACTAAGGGTGGAGCTGCCATCAAGGCCCAGGAACCGTAACTAAGAGGAAAGATCCGACAGGATCGAGATAAAAGAAGAACGCGGACCAAAGACAAAGAGATAATGTGAGAAACCAGGAGAGAATGCCCCATACGGGCCGGCGTAGCGAAGTGTCTCAATACAAATAAGGAATAAGCAAGATGCGAGAGAAAAGATCGTAACATGACTCATTCTGACTCATCGCCAGCTGTACACACAGCCTATCCCTGTACTATATAGTTGACCCCAGTTTGTATCTTATTCTCTAGCTAGTTCTACGCAATCTACGTGTAGTTATCTGGCCTCCTCGAGACTGCTTGTCACAGTTAGAGAGATCTTCCTCGCGTGTCTTCGCACTACACTTGAGTGTGCGCTCGACTAGTTGCTTTCATTGGTTCTGGACTAGACGTCGAACCTTTGACCTTGCTGGATAATTCCATGCAAGCGTAACAAAAGAACTAGCTATCTTCTTGTCCCTGCTTTTTAGCAGTAGGACTCTAGCCGACACAACCCCGTTTACCAGCATCTTCCTGGGAAGACTAGGATTATTCAGTAATCACCGCTACCATCGGAACTGCCGTGAACAAGGGCTATCTTTACTCCATGACGGATTGGGAAGATAGTATGTAAGCATGTCTAGCTTTTGGGATTGGGGATCTTCCTCTAGAGATGAAGAACACCCCCCACGACAATCCACACCTCCGCCTGTCGAAGAAGACCGCGGACGATCTAGAACCAGAACTTCGCCAAGGAATGGTGGAAGTTATCGAGTACCCGCTTCCTCATCAGAACAGGAAGGAAGTCCTCAAGAGGAAGACTCTCAAGAGGAGAACGACACCTCTTCTTCTTCACAAGAAGAGCAGGAGACACAGGAGTTTCAGCAAGTGCCCCTACCCCCTATGATGTTAGGAATGTCTACCAGACCACCCCGAATACCAGGAACGACGGGAACAGAATCCCCTCGACCCAGTAGTATCAGAACTATTACAGGACATAGTTCTCCACGAGTTGGAACCCCAGGAATAGGAGGAGCACCAATAATCGCTGCCTCATCTACCCATGGATCACCAAGGCCATCGTCAGTACAATCTGCCATCAGAGAAATGCCCAGTTTGCCACCGCATTCTGGAAGGATATCAGGAACTACGAGTGCTCCACCAACTGCTTTTGGGACAACCCCATATCCCCCGCCGAGAAGACCATCTGCACTACCCGATGCTCCACCACCTACACCCGTCGCTTATCCAGAGATAACGGTCCAGATCATCTCCCCTGAAATGACTCAACCGGAGGAACCAACACCGTCTATTACGTTTCCCACTCAGGCATTAATCCAGCCACCGGTCGAGGTCCCCCAGGAAAGGCCACCATCTATCCCAGGCTTTTCAAGCATTTTGATACAACCAGCACTTCCTCCACCCATTCCACTTGTGTTACCCGCTCCTACCCCCGCCTTACCAACCTCAGTAGCACCGACAACCTTGGAACCCGAAGAACCCCAGGAAATCCGAGCTGGAAATCCTGGTCCATTCAGCGGAGTCGCCACAGATGCTAAAAGATGGTTTGGTGCCATGAAAGCCTACCTTTCGATCAACCGAGAGGTTTATAACGAGCTAGCGCAAGTAGTTATTATTCTCAACAACATGACAAATGGGATGGCTGCAATCTTTGCCGAGGGATGGTATCAAAACCTACAAGATGCAGTAGCTAGCAGGAAGCAAATGAACCTGCTTCTCAAGGAACTTGAAGAAGGATTCTTCAATGTATTCGCCCCAGGTGATTCTCAGGCAGATGCGAGATCACAACTTTACGCTCTGAAACAGGGAAGGAAATTGTTTTCAACCTTCCGAATTCAATTCGAACTCCTCATCTTCACGGCGAGTATGAGCCAACAACACGAGATCTTAATCGACCTGCTAAGGATAGCCGTCGATACCTATCTAGTCAACATGATGACCACGGTAGATCCGCCTCCGGAAACGTGGACCAAATGGATAGAAAAAGCTGCTCAGTTTGACCAAATCCGAACCAGAGTACAACAACTCCGGATGGAACCATATAAACCTGAAGAAGACAACTGGATACCTGAAGAACTGGAGGAACCCGATCCAGACGCTATGGATGTTGATACCATGGGAACCAACATCAACGTAATCCGACTATCCTCTCAACAATGGACAGAACACCAACGAAACAATCGATGTTTCATTTGTCATCAAAGAGGATGCCATACGAGAAACCACCCCAGGAGAAGACAACCTAGCCCCAGGCGAGTATCTAATCGAGACCTCACGCCATCGGATAAAAGGAGACTCTTAGACGAACAAATGAGAAACCTCCTAAACAAGAAAGGAGTAACCGCTGAAAAAGCCATAGAAGTCCTAGAAGCCTACTTCAAAACTCATCCCCCTGAAGAGGAAAAAGTAGCCGTTATACCGTCGCCACCCATCACCGATCGAGCAATCCGACTTCCTACCCTATTGAAAGAAGAAGAAACCAACAAGGAAGTCGAGGTCCCTTCATTAATCGACAGCGGAGCAAGTAACAGTTTTGTAAACCGAAAACTGGTAGAATGAATGGGATGTGAAACACCTTCAAACCCACAATAAGGTGCAGGTGAAACGAGAAGTGACTTGGAGGAGGGCCATTGCCCAAAGGAAGGGAGAAGATCAAGTGAACTTGACTGGGAAACCAGCCAGAGGTTCCTTGAGTATATATACACGCTATTGTATGTACATGTTGTAGTCGTATCTAGCGATCTACAGTGAGGAGTCCACATGTATCTACATGTGCTAGTCATAAGGCATCAGAATGGAAGTGAACATAGCCATGAACATAAGGTATTGGGGAGGTGTGAGTGATCATAAGGGGAATCGTGGTTGGATCGTGAAAGTATCATAGCTTTGTAATCTAATCATAAGAGTGTCAGATAAGATGAGATAAGATAAGATGAAGCGAAATCAAAAGTTGCAAATATCATCCTGTAACACTGAGGGTGTCAACATCCATGGTGTTCAGGTCTGAGGGAGTGGTGTTGGTGCAAGTGGAGGAGAAGAAAGAGGGTTGATGATTCCCTTTCTTTAAATCATTGATGTGAGCAACCTGGGCATGGAAGGTCTTCACTTTCTTGATCCATCCGTTAATAGTGTCAGGAATGGTAGACATGGAGAGGATTAGAGTTGTAATGTGTTGGTCCAGACCTCCGGTTATCATGTGGATGAGAGTAGCATTGTCAGAGATACCTGCTTTGGCTGCAAGGTTCTGGAAGTCAGTAATGTATTTTTGAAATCCATCATCAGTCTTAGTGGACTTCTAGCAGAGGGAGGAGAGTTCAAGACGAGCAGTGGTCTTGATGTCAAATGGGAAGAACATGAACTTGAAGTTGGAGGCAAGTTTATCAAAAGTTTTCTCAGTGGGGAGAACATTTGGATCAGCCATTCGATCATACCACATCTCCAAGAACAACACACCACATCCTTTGCTCATTCAATTGAGGGTGGTCATGATCTTGGCTTCATCTGAGAAGTACTGGGTGGGTGTTACAATTTTCTATCTCGCCCCTCGTATCTTCCTCGTCTCTATCCTCTCTCTTCATCGTGCCGGTCCCCTTATTTTCTCTGAACATTTCGACCACTTCCTGTTTATCTTTGGTCCCTTTTCCTGTGTTATCCGAGTCATCTCGGATTATTTCCCTTAGTTACTATGTGTACCTGGTACCTGCTGTGCTTTGACAGTTGCAGCTTACTTCATCCTTCCACATTGTTCCATAGGCTTCAATGCTGACTCATCTCAGCCTATATATACCATTACCACCACATGTACTCTCTTCACTCTTGTTCTGCACAATACTACACAGTCTCTTGTCACTCCTCAGTATCCCTCAGTTCCCCTCTGAGTCTAAAGCCCTCGATCCTTTTGGATCTCACATCCCCCTTGTTCTCCTAGGTAGTCAGGACGCTGTAGACCTCTTTGTGAGAGTCCACCCTGCTGCAGGTTGCTTGAACAACACAAGAGTGCATTCAGCGTAACAGTGGGATTGATCTGGAAATAGGCCTTCATGGCCTTGATCCATCAGATGGACTTGCTAGGTTCCCCTGAAAAGTTGAGGGGAAGTGCAGCCTTGAGTTTGGGCTGAGTGGTTACCATGGGTACTGGAGGCTGGATTGGGGTGATGGGGAGTACTGAGGGTGGTACTGGGGGTGCTGGGGGTGCTAGGGTTGGAGGAGCAACCACTGGAGGTGCAGGAAGAGTGAGGATTGGCATTGAGGGGATGACTGCGAGTGCTGGGGTGAGTGGTCTAGGCAAAGAGGGACCTAGACTTGACTGAGAGAGTGCTGGAGACTGGGTGAGCTGCTGATGGACTGGGTTGGTCAAAGATGACCCTGTGATCCTTCTGGGAGAGTGAGCTAGAGACTGGGGAGCTGGGGATGCAAAGGGGTTAGTCCAGGGAGAGGTGGACAAGGCTGGAGTGTACTGGAGTGTGTCCTCCGGTTCAGAGTCTGAGGGAGGTCTGAGGGTTCGCCAAGAGTGAGACATTGTGCTGGGGTGGCCCTGCTCCTAGAGAGGAGGGGCAAGGGAGACACTTGTTCTTTTGTTATGCCAAACGTGTGTCTAGTGTCGTTCTTGCAACCTGTGGAAGGGTAGACTCTCATGAAGAGGTCTCAGCATCCTATCCACCTAGGAGAACAAGGGAGATGAAGAGCTCAAGGGATACTCGAGGACTAGGGATTTCTGAGACAATGGACTCAGGGAGTTGAGACTGAGGAGTGACAGAAGACTATATGTTATTGCATAGAACAAGTGTAAAGAAAATACATGTGCAGCAACAGTATATATAGATGAAGATGAGTCAGCATCGAAGCCTATAGAACATAGAGGAATGATGACTAAGGAAACAAGTTACCATCAAGGTACAGGAACAGTAACTAAGTGGAGAGATCTGACAGGATTGAAATAAAAGAAGAATGTGGACCAAAGACAAAGAGGTAATGAGTAAAACCAGGGGAGAACAGTCCATATGGGCTGGCATAATGGAGTGACTCAATAGATAGAAGAAATAGAGTGGAAGCAAGAGAGAAAATCATAACAAGGAGAGGATATGGAGATGGGAGTCATGATGTGAATGGAGAGGATAGCCTGGGGAGGACTGCTAGGAGAGGTGGCTTGGGAGCAAAGTACAAGGCAATGGGTAGAAATGACATGAGAAATGTATTCATCTCAATCAATAACAGGTAAGCTAGTGAAAATAGTACTGAAGAAAAGGTAAACTAGATTGATGGGTAGTTGAGAGATGAAAACATGAAAACTGTGTAAGTGAAGAATGGAGAGGACTTGTTCAGGAATATGATTAATAGCTAGTCTTAAGGGGAGACCATAGCCTGTGGGACAGTCAAGGGGTGCAGCATGAAAGTGAAGGGTTTGAGCATGAGTGCAATCATGGAAAAGGCATACTAATTCTTGTGAAATGTCATCCTCAAGGTAGAGAGGAAGAGCTTCAAGAGCAAAGACAATGGTGGGTTTGGATGAGAGGGTGGCATAGAGTGAGTGAGCAGTGGGATGAGGGAGATGGGTGGCTTGAACCAGTATGTTGCAAAGAGTGGTGTGATGAATGGAGGCAGAGGAGATGGATGAAGAGGACAAGGAGTGGGGAGTAGTGAGGATGGACATGGTTAGAAAGGCTAAGTGTAGATCCAATATAAAGTGAAAAAGGTGGTAAGGAGGGTGATAAAGATGAGAGCAGAGAGGAGGGGAATAAAAGGACAAAGAACTAGGTATAGTGACTCCAAAAACCCTTTCCATGTTGACTTTAATTACAATGCATGAAGTGTGCTGCCAACTACTGTAGGAATTCCACTTTGCCTTGGTAGAGTCATAAATAGTACATACTCCTGGCTGCAATATT
>JBBPTT010001424.1:0-10485 GCA_038094175.1 Boletellus aff. lepidospora | reverse complement strand
CCACGATGGGATCGGGGCGAGTAAATGTGGGTTCTTCCGGGCCGTCGCTGCATAGTCTTCCCAGTGCAAGTGGATGGGTGATGAATCCGGGGTTAAGAAAGTCTCTGACCTGCGATGGAGAGAGAGATTGCAAGATGGGCCAGACAAGCTCATGCATCGGTTGGGCAGGGAGGAGGTGAATGATAGTGAGCATCCCATGCCTAACGATTAATTCCAGGATGTAGTCTTTCATCCGGAATAAAGCGAGTCGGGAGAGGGCGAATGGGGCCGCGACCATAGAGTCGCTAGGGAGGTGTTCGGTCTGTTGTGCGAACGCATGGTAGCGGTGGTAGAGATTAAGTAGAAGGGGGAGAAACTCATGGTTCTCGAACTCAGGAATTGTATTGATGAGCAAGACTTGGTGGACGTCCTGAAAAATCTTTTCTAGCACCTCCCAGAGGTGTTGTTTAGACAGGCGATGAAGTCGATAGATTTCTGCATAGGCGAGTTCCTCGCGGTGATCCTGTCGATAAGTTTCGAGAGGATTGGTCAAGGTGGGAGGGGTGGGGATGAGGTTGATTGGCTGGGTCATGGTGGGGAGTGTCTACATTATCTCGGGTCCGCCCATCTCCTATTTAACATCGGCGAGTCCACCAGGTGTTCCACTTCTGGCCCCGTCACTTCCCTCCAATTCCGATCCTGTGGCGCTACCACCCGTTGTTGTCGGCTAGATGGTGTGATCAGCGCCTTATTTGGATCCAGGTCCCCAGTGTGGGGGTCCCCACCCACTATTGTTCTTGCCCTGCTTCTATAGACCCGTCACCCCATGACAGGTATAATAGGGCCTTATCCCAGACATGTACTTCTACTGCCCAGAACCTCGACTTTTCTGTGAGGTCATGGAGCAGGTGGGCTATGTAAAAGAGGAGGAGGGTGGCTAAGACGAGGAGGACTTTGTAAAAGTCGATCGGGAATTGCATAATGATGCAGGGGTGGATGATGGGCGGTGATGGTGGTAAGAGCTGTAATGCTGTGGAACCTTGACGCAAGAGGCCTCTTTTTATGGGGACAGTTGGCGGTGCACGGACCAGGATATCAGATCAAGTCGGGACTGCGGAATCAGGGTCTTTCGGGAGGAACTGGTTCCCTACTGCGGGAAGGCAGTTGGGTGCCTAGCTTGGTAATCTCGTAATATATTTCTTGCATTGGATAGATTGATGGTCGGCTCCCAGGTATTTTCGGCCGACGAATATCCTTTCCATTTGACCAAATAGCATCTTCGTCCGAAAGTTCCACGATGGGCTAAAATTTGCTCCACTTCGTATTCTTCTTCCCCCTTTATAATTTGTGGTGAGGGTCGAAGGAAGTTTTGACCGTGTTCAGGAGTTCTCACATAAGGAGTGAGGAGAGAGGCATGGAACACTGGGTGGATCTTCCAGGAGGAAGGCAATCGGAGTTGGAAGGCGACAGGAGATATGGCTTTTTCGATTTCGAAGGGTCCTTCCCGTTTGGGGGCGAGTTTCCTGGACGGATAGGGGATATTAAGGTTTTTTCCTTCTAGCCAAACCTTATCTCCAACTTTGAAGGGTTCGTACTTGGACCAAACTCTTTCTTTTTGTCGCAATTGAGCGGTGACGTGAGCAGCTTTGGCTTCCTTTCTGGCGTTGTCGAGAATAGTCATTCAAGATTCGAGAGCGGGAAGGAATGTCTTTCTGATGGATGGATAGGCTCTAGGTTCATATCCCATCATGAGTGCAAAGGGGGTCTGTTTGGTGACCGAATGGGTAGCGGAATTGTGAGCAAACTCAGCCATCAGGAGAAGATCATGCCACTTAGCAGGGTTTCCATCACAGAAAATTCTGAGATAGGTTTCCAACTCTTGGTTGACACGTTCGGTTTCTCCATCGGTTTGAGGATGATAGGCTGTCAATAGGGCTAGATCATATTGTAAGAGCCGGGCAAGTTCCCTGGCGAATGCTGATGCAAATTGGGGTCCTCTATCTGATATGACTCGGTCATGGAGTCCGAATCTGGGGAAGATATGTCTGAAAAACAATTTGGCTACCCCTGCTGCATCAATGGTTTTATTGCAAGGGAGGAAAATTACCCCCTTTGTAAGTCCATGGTCGACCACGACCAGCACAGAATCAAAACCGGCAGAAAGTGGTAGATCTGTGATCAAGTCCATTGAAATGTTCTGGAATGGACGGTCTGCCTCCACGGGATTGGGAATGGGTGGGGGTGTTGTGGGATGAGTGTTGACCTTGTTTGCTTGACATATGGCACATCCCAAGACGAATTTTCGTACGAATGTTGAGAGTCCTGGCCACCAATAGTCGCGTTGAAGTAGGGATAGGGTCCTGAAATATCTGCCATGTCCTCCCGCAGGAGATTCATGTATCTTAGTGACTAGTGTCTGTCGTTGGGACTCTGGAACGAAAAGACGCCCCTTAAAATATAGCATCCCATCCTCCCATTTCCAGTCCTTGGCAGTTGCTCTGAGGAAGAGCGAAGATCCCATCTGGGCAGCAGTGATGGCGTTTTTTGCTAGCGGATCATCTTTTGTGGAACAGATTATTTTCTCCCTTATTGCGACGTCGATAAGATTGATGAAGTGGTCATCGGGGATAAGAACAACATCCTGGTTGTCGCCAGTGGTGTCTACTTCCTCCTTCCTGGATAAGGCGTCTGCAGGGGCCATTTTGTTTCCCAGGAGGTTTTGGTAACGGATGTTGAAGTCTTGGAGAAATAGCATCCATCTGGCTTGTCGTCGAGACAATTTATGGGGTTGTTTGAAATATGCCAAGTTCTTATGATTGGTTTGGACTGTCACCTGATGTTCTGTCCCGGACAGATAATGCCTCCATTCCTCTAATGCTTGTATGACTGCTAGCAGCTCCCGGTCATAGATATCATAGTTTCGCTCTTCTGGGGAGAAGGTTCGGGAGAAATAAGCACATGGGTGAAGATCTCCATTTCCGTCGGTTTGCATAAGAACAGCTCCCGATGCAGTAAGCGAAGCGTCGGTCATGACTGTGAAAGGTTGGGTAGAGTCAGGCATCTTAAGGACCGGTCTAGACATGAAAGCTTTTTGCAAGGTCCTAAAAGCTTTCTTGCATTCTGGGGACCAATTCCAGTTGACCCCTTTCTTGGTGAGTTCGTGGAGAGGTCGGCTGATCCCAGAGAAATCGGGGATGAACTTCCTATAGAAATTGCAGAATCCGATGAACGAGCGGATTTGTTTTACTGAAGTGGGGCTGTTCCAGTCTTGGATGGCTTTGAGTTTTCCCGGGTCAAGAGTAATTTCGCCAGGTTGGACTATCATTCCGAGGTAGTCTACTTCGGTGACATTGAAGGAACATTTGCTTAGCTTTAGGAACAAGTCGTTGTCCATCATTCGTTGAAGGACTTTTCGGGTTCTTTCGGTGTGTTCCCCTGGTTGTTTGGAAGCGATGATCAGGTCATCCATGTATATGATTAACCATCCTTCAGCGATCATATCAGCGAAGACATGATTCATAAGGGCTTGGAACGTAGCTGGGGAGTTGCTTTGCCCGAAGAACATGACCGTCGGCTCGAACAATCCTATGGGTGTGATGAAGGCGGCCTTCCATCGATCGGGAGGATGGATTAACACATTGTTATATCCCCATCGGATATCCATCTTGGTAAAGATGGTGGCATCTTTCAGTTGGTCTACAAGTTCGGAAATGCGGGGTAGGGGATAAGTGTTCTTAATGGTGTGTTCATTAAGATACCGGTAGTCTTGACAGGGGCGAAGTCCTCCATCTTTTTTAGGCACAAAGAAAAAAGGGGAAGCTTGTGGGGATTGTGATGGCACGATGGTCCCTTTCTTTAAGTTTTCATCAACAAACGTTTTACAGGCTTCCAGTTCTTTGGGATTTAATGGGTAAATCTTTGCTACTTTTGGTACAAAGGTATCTTTTAGGTCAATATGATGGTTATATTTCCTTGACGGCGGGAGTTTGCCTAGAGGAGGTTCTTTGAATACGTGTCGGAATTCTTCGTATTCGGGAGGAAGGGTGGTTTCTTTCTTATTGGCCATTTCTGCTTGTGCGATCTCAGTAGAATGGGTTATTTTCCTGATCTCCTCCTGATAGATGTAGGTATCGGGGTCTAATGCTAGATATCGCAAGAGATATCTTTGCTCGATGTGGTCCGAGGAGTGATGAGCAGGGTTTATTCTTTCAGGGAGGACGATCTTTCCTTTTGCCCAATCGATCTCTGGATTGACCATTCGTAACCAAGTCATTCCGAGGATGACTTCTTCTTTTCCACAATTGATAATAAGGAAATCCTGTTTCTTTAGGAGTAGATTTTCCATTTTTAGCGAGAGTGTGACTTTCCTTCGTATTAGTCCATTCTCGTTTTCCGTTCCATCCGCGTTGGTTGCTTTTATGGGCATTTTCAATTTCTTGGTTGATAGCTCGAGCTTTTCTACTAAGTCCTTGTTTATGAAGCAATTGCTTGCTCCACTATCCACCAATGCGGATATTTCAGCGGTTTTCCCTGTCTTTTCTTCATGTAGGAGAGCAGAGATTCGGATTGCTCGATCTGTGATTGGGGATACAAGTACAGGGATAGTGGTAACGGGGATTGGTGACACTGAAACACCTTTCCCCTTTAAAAACCCATGCCTTCTTCATTGGCTGGGGTGCTCTCCTCCTCTTTTTCGTCAAAGCATAGGTTTAGCACTTTGGCTGCTTCTTCCGGAGTTACCCTGTCGTGCTTGGTGAAGAATTTTTCCATTGGGTTTTCAGTCTGTACCGTGCGAGTAGTGGATGTTTGCCTATTTGAGGATGGTACTCGCCTATTGGTTTGATTGAAGTTTCTTCCCCTGAAGGAACCTCTGTCCCTTTGATGGTTCCTAGTTGAACATCCTACTTTGTGACAGATGAAACACTTGTTGTTTCGGAAATGTTCGGCTCGCTCAGTGGGTGATAACCGAATGGCATCCACATCCATCACATATGGATCTCTATGAGGTCTATGAGAAGATCCTGACGCATTTGGTTGTCCTTGGCCTGTCCTGAGGAGCAAGGTTCTAGTCCTGACTTGGTCAAATTGGGCCACTTTCTCCATCCATTTTACCCATTTTTCTGGGGCTGGGTTGACTGCTGTCATTAGGTTTACTATGTCCCCATTTACGGCTACCCTGAGTAGATCTATCAAGATCGTGTCTTGATGTCCCATGCCAGCATTGGCCACTAGTAGCTCGAATTGAGCTCTAAAGTTGGGGAATGTCCCCCTGCCCTGTTTCAAAGCGTAAAGTGTTACACTGAACGCACTACGAGTGTCGTTCAAGCAACCTGCGGATGGGCAGACTCTCACGAAGAGGTCACAGCGTCCTAACCGCCTAGGTGAACAAGGGGAGACGAGGGACTCGAGGGATACTTGAGGACTAGAGACTCTGAGGGACGAAGGACTCAAGGGACACTTGAGGACTGAGGGAGCGACACAGGAGTACATGTATTCGCGTAGAGTCTAGAGTAAAGAAAGTACAAATGCTCTAGACTAACTAAAGGTATAAGTAACTAGTTGTGTGAGCAACTAAGTTATGGACAAGGTAGAAAGTGTAGTGACTACTCAGTAGTGAGGGTAGCGAGTAAAGACGAAGGAAATAGGAGCTACCGTAACAAGGGATCTAGAAGAGGAACTAAGAACTAAGTATTAGGAACAGAGTAAGAATGGAATGAGTACTTGTTCCGCGCGAACACAAGGTGGAAATTAGAGAGGAAACGAAAAGGTAGGAAAACCGTAACACCCTATGACACCACCACCAATTCCAAACCCAATGGAGGCAGACCACCCATTCCAGAATATTTCTATGGATTTAATCACAAATCTTCCGATCTCAGTGGGTTTTGACTCTATACTGGTTGTGGTTGACCATGGCCTTACAAAGGGGGTAATTTTCCTCCATTGCAATAAAACCATCAATGCAGCAGGAGTAGCCAAGCTCTTTTTCAGGAATATCTTCCCCAGATTTGGGCTCTACGATCGAGTCATATCAGATAGAGGTCTCCAATTTGCATCCACATTCACTAGAGAACTCACCTGACTCCTGCAATATGACCTCGCCCTATCTACTGCCTATCATCCTCAAACTGATGGAGAAACTGAACACATCAATCAGGAATTGGAAACATATCTTTGGATATTTTGTGATGGGAACCCTGCTAAGTGGCACGATCTTCTCCCAATGGCTGAATTCACTCATAATTCTGCCACTCACTTGGTCACCAAACAAATGCCATTCATACTAATGATGGGATATGAACCCTGAGCCTACCCCACTATTGGAAAGACTTTCCTCCCTGCTCTTGAATCACAAATGACTATCCTCAATAATGCCTGAAAAGAAGCCAAGGCTGCTCATGTAACCACTCAACTACAACAGAAGGAAAGAACATGGTCCAAATATAACCCTTTCAAAGTCTGAGATAAGGTTTGGTTAGAAGGAAAAAACCTTCACATCCCCTATCCTTCTAGAAAACTCCCCCTTAAATGAGGGGGCCCTTTTGAAATTGAAAAAGTCATCTCCCCCATCTCCTTTCAACTCCAACTCCCACCCTCTTGGAAAATCCATCTGGTCTTCTATGTCTCTCTCCTCATCCCATACATTGAAACCACAGAGCACAGCCCTAACTTCATCTGACCTCCACCTGACACCATCGAAGGAGAAGAAGAATATGAGGTAGAAGCAATCCTTGCACATAGGGGACATGCTGGACAAAGAAAATACCTAGTCAAATGGAAAGGATATTCTTCAGCTGAAAACACCTGGGAACTGGCAGCTAACCTCTCTAACACTCGAGGACTCCTTTCTACATATATGAGATTACATCCATCAGCATTCCTCAACAAAGTTTCTTTATTGAAACCTCCCTTTCACCAATGACAAAGAAATTACTAAGACAAAGGTCTTGGAGCTGGAATCTCCAATGTACAAAGGGGGTATTGTTACAGTTTTTCCTTTTCTCTCCTTGATGAGCCCCCTCCATTCTCAACCCAACAACAATGACTACCAATGAACCCTTAGGATTCCCCTGACATCGGATGGACCACAGTCACCAATGACAGTTCTCTTGATATCTGCCTTACCCCTATATCATCACCTTGTCACCTCTTCACATCGTCACCATCTCACTATGACAGTAACCATGCATAGCCTCGCAGCCACCATCTTTTGATCCCTTGATCCCATCATTGATGCTGTACATTGATGCGTCAATCACCTTAGTTACCTATGACTCATTCTGACTCATCATGGCTATGTGCACAGCCTATCCCTGTACTATATAGTTGGACCCACCTTGTACCATAGCTCCCCAGCTAGTTCTATGCAATCTACATGTAGTTTTCTGGCCTCCATGAGACTGCTAGTTGCAGTTAGTGAGATCCTCTCATGTCTTTGCACTACACCTCAGAGTGTGCGCTCGCTTAGTGTCTTTGTGGGAGCTTGGACTTATCATCCAATCTCTTAACTTGCTAGATAACTCCATGCAAGCATAACACTACCAAGTTTCTCTCTGCTGATGCAGAAATGCTCCACCAGAAAATCTGGAGAAACACATCATCACACAGTAGTTGTGCATAGAATACTTGATCAAATCACACTTTGGATGCAACGTATTGACCAACAGTCCCTTGGTCCCATTCACTCCAACACTTGCCAGATTCTCCACTCCGAGTTGAAGTCCGTTCAAACCACCCTATCAAATGTTAAACGACGAGTTGCTTCAGTCTCCATGCACAAAGAGGAACTAGCCAAGATCCTGCATGTATTGGTAGCTCAGCTCAGCAGGGTGAGCCAGTTAGAAGTTATGAATAGTCTGGTAGAATATGATTTGTGTAAGTTGCCTATTCTTGTTTTTCAAATCCACCTAATGTCTGAATTGCATTAGCCCATCACTTTGAACATCCCATTGATTTGTGCAATGAGGTTGCACAAATGTCCTTGTTCCTTAGTGTCATCAGCATCACCCTGATTGGTGTCAGCCACGCATGTAGTGACTTTTTCCTCAGTATCATATCTCTCATTCTTGAGTTGGCTTTTAATCTATCAAAAGCTGAAACCATTCATGATCATACTATTGTGCAAATCCCAGAGACTGTTGAGATGGCAATGTCTCAATTCAAGCTCAAGGGTCAAACTACCACATATGTGGTTTGTCCACAATGTAGTTGCACGTACAAGCCAGTCCTCACTGGATCACATCCTAGCTACCCACGCTATTGCAGCAATAGATCTCAACCTGAAGGTGATCCATGTCATTCTGTCTTTGTGAGCAATCCAGATCACGGCTGTAAAATGCCTCTCAAATCCTTCATCTATCATCACTTCCATGACTATTTATTGGCTCTATTGGCAAAACCAGGTTTGAAGCAGCTCATGGACAAGCAGTGCAACCTCATTGCACAGAGCACTGACCCACATTCTCCCCCAATTACAAAGGATGTATGGGATGCAGAGTACATCCACATGTTTATGGGTCCTTGCAGTCAGTGATTGTTTGTTGACTGAGGGGATGAAGGCCATTTTCTCTTTTCTCTGAACATTGATTTTTTCAACATGGAAGGCAACCATCAATGGAATGCAACAACATTGACCAGCATCATCTCCTACATGTGCTTGAACCTCCCTCTGGATGTCCATTACAAACTGGAGAATATGTACCTCACTGGCATCATCCCAGGCCCACACAAACTGTCCAGTGAAGAACTGAACTTCTTTTTGGATCCCCTGATCAATGATATGCAAGAGAGCTGGGAAAGGGGCATTCATTTTTCTTGCACAGCAACTGCAAGTCAAGGTCAAGTTACATGTTGTGCCATTGCATGTGTTGTCTGTGATCTCCCAGCTGTGAGGAAGACTGCACAGATGGCTGCTGCTACAAGTCATTTCTATTGTAGTGCCTGTCACTGTTTTCGCCTGTCTATGCTCAGCAGAACAGATATCCAATCTCCTGATTGGAGATTTCACGACAAAGTTACCCTACAATGTCTTGCAGAAGCCTACAAGGGTGCTCCACCCAACAAGCTGTTACAGTTTTTCCTTTTCCTCTCCTTGATAAGTCCCTCCACCCTTTCAATCCAACTACAATGATTGCTGACGAACCTGTAGGACTCTTCCTATATGATCTGACCCACAAGATACCAGAGGTTATTCCTTTGGCGCCTACCCTATTCCTTCACATCGTCACCTCTTCACATCGTCACACCTTCACCATCTCACTATGATGGTAGTCATGCATAGCCTGGCAGCCACTATTCTTTTGATCCCTTGATCCCATCACTGATGCTGCACATTGATACATCTCTCACTTTAATTACCAATGACTCATTCTGACTCATTGCGGCTAGATGCACAGCCTACCCCTGGACTATATAGTTGAACCCATTTTGTACCATAGCTCCCCAGCTAGTCCTATGCAATCTACGTGTAGTCTTCTGGCCTCCATGAGACTGCTTATCGCAGTTAGTGAGATCCTCTTGTGTCTTCGCACTACACCTCAGAGTGTGCACTCAACTAGTTGCTTTCATTGGTTCAGAACTTAGGATGAACCTTTGTGTTACGCTGAATGCACTTCTCATGTTGTTCAAGCAACCTGTAGCAGGGCGGACTCTCACAAAGAGGTCACAGCATCCTGACTACCTAGGAGAACAAAGAGGAGACTAGATCCAAAAGGATCAAGGACTTAGAGCTTAGGAGGGACTGAGAGACGAGAGGAGCGACCTGAGACTGCATTGTATTGCACAGAACAAGAGTAAGGATGTACATGAGGGCTAAAGGTATATATAGGCATGGATGAGTCATCAACAAAGCCTATGGAACTTAGTGGAAGGATGAGATAAGCTACTACTATCAAAGCGCAGCAGGTACCAGGTACAGATGGTAACTAAGGGAAATAATTCGATATGACTCAGATAGCACAGGAAGAGGAACCAAAGATGAACAGGAAGTGATCGAAGTGTTCGGAAAAGATGAGGGGACCAGTGCAATGAAGAGAAAGAATAGAAACAAGGAAAATATGAGGAGTTAAGGAGAAAATTGTAACACTTTGACCTTGCTGGAAAACTCCACACAAGCATAACAAAAGAACTAGCTGTCTTCTTGTCCCTGCTTTTCAGCAGTAGGACTCTAGCCGACACCACCTCGTCAAGCAATGTCTTCCTGGGAAGACTAAGACTGTTAGTAATTGCTGCTCGTCTTGCTACGACCATCCTCATTGCCAGCCCTATTGCCACCATCATCGGAACAGCTGTGATCAAAGCTATCTTTAATCCACAACAGATCTAGAAGATAGTACATAAGCATGTCTAGCTTTTGGGATTGGGGATCTTCCTCTAGGGATGAAGAACCACCCCCATGACAACCCACTCCTCTGCCTGTCAAAGAAGACCGTGGACAACCTAGAACCAGAACTTCACCAAGGAATGGTGAGAGTTATCGAGTACCCACTTCCTCTTCGGAACAAGAGG
>JBBPTT010001423.1:0-10487 GCA_038094175.1 Boletellus aff. lepidospora | reverse complement strand
ACTATTGTCTCCGACCATGGACCCCAGTTTGCTTCGCAAGTCATGAAGGACCTCTGCAAGCGGCTCGGGATTACCCCAAAGTTATCTACAGTGCACCACCCTCAAACCAATGGTCAGACAGAATGCGTTAATCGCGACCTCCATCAGTACCTTTGACTATTTTGCTGTGACCATCAGATGGATTGGCCCAAGTGGCTCCCTATGGCACAGTTTGCACATAATAACCACACCTTGGCTTCAACGAAGAAGTCCCCATTCAAAGTCACACGGACTTACGAACCGCAAATGGGTGTTGAGCCCGGCAGCTCTAAAGCCCCTGCCGCAGACGTATTATCTAACAAAATTGAGAAAATTTTCGATGAGGTTTGGGCTAACCTCTCCCTCACACAGAACAGAATGCGCAGACAGACCGACAAGCATTGGTCAGACGCACCCTCATACGCCCCTGGAGACCAGGTTCTCCTTGCTACAGACAACCTCCACTTGATGCAGGATTCAAAGAAAATGTCTGAAAAGTGGCTAGGCCCTTTCAGGATTACTAAGCTCATAGGACCAAACGCAGCCGAGCTGAAGCTTCCCAAATCTATGAAAATCCACCCTGTCATAAACATTTCTTGCATTAAACCATACCGGGAACGCCTTGACAGTCAATCTATCTCCCAGCCTGGCTCCATCAACGTGACTGAGGACCGGGAGGACGAATATGAAGTTGATTTTATTGTAGATGCATGCCCGAAGGGTCGCGGATGGGAGTACCTCGTCCACTGGAGTGGCTACAGTGAGGATGGACACACTTGGGAACCTAAATCTAATCTCTCCAACGCTCAGGCAGCCTTGGATGAATTCCATGAGAAAAACCCCAAACTCCATCTACGTGCTGGCTTTCTCGACTGGTTTGCAGTTTACAACCCCTATGATCAACCACTCTGTGCTGTTGCTTGGTGCCATCAGCCAGGAGTCTGATGCATAGAAGGGGGGTGGTGTTACAGCACATCCTTTTGCACTTATGCTACGTCCCTTTTTCTCCTTATCTTATCTTATCGCACTGCATTACCTAAACCCACAGAACCCTTTACACACTTCCCCTTACTATAAATTCTATGACTCATTCTACATGTGCGCAGCCTTCTTTTCATCTCTGTGCTGTGCATGGCTATGCTTGCTTCCATTCCACCTCATTGACGCCTCATGACTTGCCATGCTGTATCCGCACTGCACCAGTGCAGCCCCATGACTTGACACAACTCATATGCATGACTCCTTTTCCTTTGTTCTCTCCTTATATCCACATATCGGTAGATCTATACATAACATGTACAAATAGATACAGAACTATATAAACCCAGGGGACCTCTGGCTGGCTCTCCAGTCAAGTTCACTTGGAGCTTACCACTTCATCCAAGTCCCTCTCCTCTCTCATCTGCTCACTTCGCCCTCCATCTTGGTTGGGTTTTAGAAGTGTTTCAGGTAATGCTACGGTTTTTCTACCTTTTCTGTTTCTCCACTAGTTTCCACCTGTGATTGCATGGAACATGTACTCATTCCCTTCCTACATTGTTCCTAATACTTAGTTCTTAGTTCCTCTTCCAGATCCTTTATTATGGTAGCTCCTATTCCTTCGTCATTACTCACTACCTTCACTACTGAGTAATACTACATCTTCTACCTAGTCCTTAGCTTAGTTGCTTACACAACTAGCTACTCATACCCTTAGTTAGTCTAGAGTATACTTGTACTTTCTTTACTCTTGACTAGTGCAATACTATGCAGTCTCTTGTCACTCCTCTGAGTTCCTCAGTTCCTCTGAGTCTAAAGCCCTTGATCCACTAAGGATCTTCACCCATCCTTGTTCTCCTAGGTAGTAGGGACACTGTGACCTCTTTGTGAGAGTCCGCCCCTCTACAGGTTGCTTGAATGACATGAGAGTGCATTCAGCGTAACACCTCCTCATTTGGCTCACCCTGAAACTCTCACTCTTGCAGATGTTGAAACCACAAACCACTCCTCCTGTCCCTTGACAGAACATCCCTGCTCTCAGAGGAACTCCATTGACAACAAACAACCCATCATTTTGAGGAAATCCTTTTCTTTTGGATCGAACCAGGAGTTTAATCATACAAAGGAGGCAATGTTACAGTTTTCCCAGTCCTCTGGGTTATCCTCAGGTCCTAGCCCCTATTTTCCTCGATCTTATCTTTGCTCACTTTAGTCCATTCTCACTTCAATCACCAGATCTCATCTATCTGGTTATATGGTTACATCCATCACGGTCCCTTGATGGGGCATGACTCATCCTGACTCACTCTTTGATGGTAACCACTTACTTAATTGTTCCATAGTGTTCCTTGATTACTCATCGTCTACTATATATACCTTAGCCCTTTGTACTATGTTCCTTACTCTTGATCTGCACAGTAACACACATACCTTGTGTCAACCCTCCTAGTCCACAAGCTACACTTGTAGTCCCTTCATCCCTAAGTCCTTATCCATAAGCTTCACTCAAAGTCCTTCGTCTCAGTTCTCCAGACCCTTTGGCTCTCCCTTCATCTCATCAGTCCTCGAGCACTCCTCGAACTCTTCATCTCTGTGATCTCCTAGGTAGTCTGGACGCTGTGACCTCTTCGTGAGAGTCTGCCTGACTACAGGTTGCTGATATGACACTCAGTGTGTGTTCAGCATAACACTTACAGCCTCCAACAAATGCAAATTGCCGGTACCGGATGACCCAATCAGGTCCTGTGATGTCAAGCCTGATGAAAACGGATGCAATGGTGATCTACAGCACCTTTGAGGTCTGGCTGGTCACAAACATCTTGGACCCTGTGGATGTTGTCAGATTCAACTATGATACAGGAAGTACTCTTGGAATTGACATAGCCACTACTTCTTGGCTTCTTCCCACTAATGTTTTCTTGAATGCAACCACATCCAACCAGCTCTCTCATGCAATGGCTAAGACAAGTGGCAGTATCAGACAGTACATATCTTTCAATCTTGCCTGGATCACTCAAGCTCATGAGTGTTGTACAAGTATATTGGTCATGGTGTGGACTTGTTACAAGAAATGCCACCTTATCTCAACCGGCACGACATGGCATGACCTTGATGAGTTTTTCTTCTCCTTCTGTTGTCGCTTCACGATTAGTAACGACTGCTGATAGTCATCTTCATTCCAATTCCTCTTCCATCCCTATGCCACCCCAGTTTAGTCTTGACCATGATGCGCCCATTTCTATTTTGGACATCCATCTCCTAAGATGATTCTCTCGCATCATCTCATGTTCCACTCCCCCCCTGGATACTGCAGTATCTCTGTCATACTAGATGACCCTGTATCGGCTGATTCTTAGTCATGGCAGGAACACTTAGGGTATATAAGTAGACCGATGACATGTACTACTTTTCCTTAGCTAGTTCTACGCAATCTACGTGTAGTTTTCTGGTCTCCTTGAGACTGCTCTTCGCAGTTAGAGAGATCCTCTCGTGTCTTCGCACTACACCTCAGAGTGTGTGCTCGACTAGTTGCTTTCATTGGTTCTGGACTTGTTGTCGAACCTTTGACCTTGCTGGATCACTCCATGCAAGTGTAACAAAAGAACTAGCTTACTCTCGTCCCTGCTTTTCAGCAGCAGGACTCTAGTCAACCAATCACGAAACCAACGAGCCTTCTGATCCTAGGCTTCATTTTGGCAATCACCACCATCCTGTGACTGGTGGATAACATCCTAGCTATGTTGGCCCTATACGCGTCATTATTTTGCCGACCCAGACTTACCTAGGAAAAGAAACTTCGCCTCTGCTTGAAAGAGCAAGCCGGGGAGTTCCCCATCACTCAGCACGTCTCCATCCAGGATTAGACCACCAGAAGAGTTGGACCATGAGGACGAGAGATTCGTCACAAACTCACCTGCCCCGCAACCTGAAAGACGAAGATTCCCTGGAAGCTCACAGATCCCATCGAATCCTTTCCAACCACCTAGGAGACTTCGCTGTCCCTCTCAAGCATCGCCTGCCCCCCCAATCATTTCCATCCTCCCAGAACCATCCGAAGAAACACACACCGGTTTCTCCACTCCAAGGGAACCATCCCCAATCAATGTCTCTCCTCCTGAGATGACTCACCAACCAACCACACCCGCGATCCCTCTGCCTTCTCCATCCCCAACCCCGGCACCGGTCAAAAAGTCGGAAATCAGAGCAGGATGTCCCGAAGCATTCAGTGGGAAAGCGGAGGATGCCAAAAGGTGGTTCCGAGCGATGAAAGCGTACTTCCTGCTAAATCATGAAGTATACGATGAGCTAGCGCAAATCGTAATCCTACTCAACAATATGAAAACTGGGCTCGCAGCAACCTTTGCAGAAGCCTGGTACCAGAAACTGGATGACGCTGCAGCAGGGAAGCTCAACATCACTTTTAAAGACTTGGAGAAAGACTTCTTCATCACTTTCTCTCCCGGAGATGCTCAGGCAGATGCACGATCCAAGCTTTATGCTTTGAAGCAAGGCAGAGGAACCTTTCCCAACTTTCGAGCCCAATTCGAACTGTTTGTGGCCAATGCAGGCATGGGACATCAGGATACAATCTTGATCGACCTTCTCAGAGTAGCAGTAAATGGGGATATAGTAAACCTCATGACTGTGGTAGACCCAGCCCCTGAGAAGTGGCAGAAATGGATGGAAAAGGCAGCGCAGTTTGACCAAATCAGGACTAGGACCCAACTCCTGAGAACAGGACAAGGACAACCCAGCACCTTCGGATCTTCCCACAGAAACCATAAAGATCCGAATGCAATGGACGTGGACGTAATCAGGCTGTCACTGACGGAACGGGTGGAGCATTTTAGAAACAACAAATGTTTTATCTGCCACAAAGTAGGATGTTCCACAAGGAACCATCGGACGAGGAACTCCTCCTATAGAGGAAGAACTCGAGATCAGGGCTACAGGAAAGTGTCTCCCCCACCTCGAAATGCACCACCAACGCGCTCAGTACAAACAGAAGGAGAATTTCAATCATTCCTAAAGGATAAGCAAATCTCCAAGACTGAAGCATTCAAAGCCCTCGAGATTTGCTTCTCTACCAAAGAAGGAATGATGGAAGGCAGACAAAACCCTCAAGAAGGAAAAGAGGAGGGTTTTTAAGGGGGAAAGGTGTTTCAGCATCACCAATCCCCACAACTACGATTCCTGTAATTGTATCACCTATCGCAGATCGAGCAATCCGACTCCCCGCTTCTTTACGAGAAGAGAAAACAGGAAAAACTGCTGAAATATCTGCACTCATGGATAGTGGAGCAAGCAATTGTTTCATAAACAAGGACCTAGTAGAAAGGCTTGGACTAGAAACCAAGAAACTGAAAGTACCTATCAAGGCTACCAATGCCGATGGAACGGAAAACGAGAATGGATTAATACGAAGGAAAGTTACACTCTCCCTTACCATGGAAAATCTACTTCTGGAAAAGCAGGATTTCCTTATCATCAACTGTGGAGGAGAAGAAGTGATATTGAGAATGTCCTGGCTCCGATTAGTCAACCCAGAAATAGATTGGGCCAAAGGCGAGATCACCCTCCCCAAGTATGTAAACCCGATTGCATACTCATCTGACCAGATCGAACAAAGATACCTCCTGAAATACTTGGAACTTGATCCAAATACCCATATCAATCTAGAAATCTGGAAGATCACCCATTCAACTGAAATCGCCCAAGCTGCAATGGCAAATAAGACCGAGACTATCCTTCCTCCCAAATTCAAACAATTCCGACAAGTATTTGAAGAACCCCCGCTTGGCAAACTACCTCCAACAAGAAAATATAACCACCATATAGACCTTAAAGATACTTTTGTACCGAAAGTAGCTAAGGTCTATCCATTAAACCCCAAGGAGCTAGAGGCCTGTAAAGTGTTTGTCGATGAAAACCTGAAAAAAGGAACTATTGTACCATCACAATCTCCCCAAGCATCTCCCTTCTTCTTCATGCCAAAGAAAGACGGAGGACTTCACCCCTGTCAAGACTATCGATACCTCAACGAACACACAGTCAAAAATGCCTACCCATTACCTCACATTTCTGAACTAGTCGACCAACTAAAGGATGCCACTATCTTCACAAAGATGGACATATGATGGGGATACAACAACGTGTTAATCCACCCTCCGGATCGCTGGAAAGCTGCCTTTATTACCCCGGTAGGACTATTCGAACCAACAGTCATGTTCTTTGGACAAAGCAACTCCCCAGCTACGTTCCAAGCCCTTATGAATCATGTATTCGCTGACATGATAGCTGAAGGATGGCTAATCATATACATGGATGACCTCATCATTGCCTCTAAGCTACTGGGAGAGCATACCAAAAGAACCCGGAGAGTTTTACAACGAATGATGGACAACGAACTATATCTCAAGCCGAGTAAATGTTCCTTCAACATCACCGAAGTCGATTATTTGGGAATGATAGTTTGACCCGGAGAAATCACCCTTGATCCCGGAAAACTTAAAGCCATCCAAGAATGGAGCAGCCCCACCTCAGTAAAGCAAATCCAATCATTCATTGGATTCTGTAATTTCTACAGAAAGTTCATCCCTGATTTCTCTGGAATTAGTCAACCTCTCCATGACCTTACAAAGAAGGGTGTTAGTTGGGACTGGTCACCTGCATGCGAGAAAGCCTTTAGAACCCTACAACAGGCCTTCATGTCTAGACCTGTGCTCAAGATGCCAGATTCTACCAGACCTTTTACAGTCATGACCGATGCTTCGCTCACCGCATCTGGAGCAGTCCTGATGCAAACCGATGGGAACAGAGATCTTCATCCTTGCACATATTTCTCCTGAACCTTCTCCCCCGAAGAATGAAATTACGACATTTACGATCAAGAGCTTTTGGCAGTCATACGAGCACTAGAAGAATGGAGGCACTACCTGTCGGGAATGGAACATCAGGTGACGATCCAAACTGATCATAAGAACTTGGCATACTTTAAACAACCTCATAAGCTATCATGCCGACAAGCAAGGTGGATGTTGTTCTTACAAGATTTCGATATTCGTTATCAAAACCTCCCTGGCAATAAAATGGCTCCTGCCGATGCTCTATCTAGGAAAGAGGAAATCGACACTACCACTGATAATCAGGATGTGATTCTCATCCCTGATGATCATTTCATTAACCTGATTGACCTCGCAATACGAGAAAAAGTGATCCTTTCCACTAAAGACGATCCCCTAGCAAAGAATGCCATTTCTGCAGCCCAAATGGGTTCTTCGCTTTTTCCACAAGCAACTGCCAATGATTGGAAGTGGGAGGATGGAATGCTGTATTTCAAAGGACGACTCTTTATCCCTGAACCACAACGACAGACACTGACTACTAAAATACATGAATCTCCTGCTGGAGGCCATGGCAGATATTTCAGGACATTATCTCTACTTCAATGGGATTATTGGTGGCCAGGCCTCTCAACTTTCATACAGCGGTTCATCCAAGGATGCACAATATGCCAAGCCAACAAAGTTAATACCCATCCTACAACACTGCCGCCCATCCCCAACCCGATGGAAGCAGACCGGCCTTTCCAGAATCTTTCTATGGATCTAATCACCGACCTCCCAGTTTCCGCCGGCTTCGATTCTGTACTGGTCGTGGTCGACCATGGTCTTACAAAGGGGGTAATTTTCCTCCCTTGCAATAAAACTATCGATGCAGCAGGAGTAGCCAAACTCTTTTTCAGAAATGTCTTCCCTAGGTTTGGACTCCACGACAGAGTCATTTCAGATAGGGGCCCTCAATTCGCATCCACATTCGCTCGAGAACTCACCTGACTCCTGCAATACGATCTGGCTCTATCAACTGCCTATCATCCCCAAACCGATGGAGAAGCTGAACGTGTCAACCAGGAATTGGAAACCTATCTCAGGATCTTTTGCGACGGAAATCCTGCTAAGTGGCACGATCTTCTTCCAATGGCTGAGTTTGCTCACAATTCCGCCACGCATTCAGTTACCAAACAAACACCCTTCGCACTCATGATGGGGTATGAACCTCGAGCCTACCCCACCATTGGAAAAACATTCCTCCCAGCCCTTGAATCATGAATGACTATCCTCAATAACGCCAGAAAGGAAGCCAAGGCTGCCCACGTCGCCGCCCAATTACTACAAAAGGAAAGATCTTGGTCTAAATATAAACCCTTCAAAGTCGGAGATAAGGTGTGGCTAGAAGGAAAGAACCTTCACATCCCTTACCCATCCAGGAAACTCACCCCTAAATGGGAAGGCCTCTTTGAAATCGAAAAGGTCGTCTCCCCAGTCTCATTCCAACTTCAACTTCCCTCATCCTGGAGAATCCATCCAGTCTTTCATGCCTCCCTCCTCACCCCGTACATAGAAACCTCCGAACACGGCCCTAACTTCATATGACCACCCCCTTCTACAATCAAGGGAGAAGAGGAATACGAAGTAGAGGTGATACTCACACATCGGGGGACTTTCGGACGAAGATGATATTTGGTCAAATGGAAAGGATACTCGTCGGCCGAAAATACCTGGGAACCTGCCATAAATCTATCCAATTCCAGAAAATTACTAAAGGATTATCAAGCAAAACATCCGGGTACCTTTCCGCAGTAGGAAAATGGTTTCTCCCGATCAATAGACCCTGAATCCGCAGTCCTGACTTGATCCGAAACCATGGTCCATGCACCGCCAACCATATCTATAAAAAGCGACCTCTCCCTTCGAAACCTGCCAGCATTACAGCTACACATACACTGCCCCCCCATCTTTTCCAACATGCAGTTCTCCATTGATTTTTACGAAACTCTCCTCATCCTCGCCACCCTCCTCCTATTCTATGTAGTCCACCTGCTCCATGACCTCACAGAGAAATCGAGGTTCTGGGCAGTAGAAGTATGTGTCTGGGATAAGGCCCTGCTATACCTGTCATGGGGTGACAGGTCCATAGAAGCAGGACAAGAATGATAGTGGGTGGGGACGCCCCCACTGGGGACCAGGGTCAAAATAAGGCGCTGATGCGCCCATCTTAGCCAACAACAACGGGTGGTAGCACCATAGGACAGGGACTGGAGGGCAGTAACAGGACCAGAAGTGGAACACCTAGTGGACTTGCCGATGCTGAACTGGAGATGGGCGGATCCTAACTAATAAAATGTGCCTTTGTTCACCCCTTCTTTTTCCTGCGTGAACCCAGAATGGCCTACACATACACTCCAACCACCTCTGTTCCTGATCCAATGGAGGGATACCGTCTCTCTCACACGGAGGAGAACGCTCTTGGCAAAATCTATCGTTTTCACCATCTCCCTAAGCCGCAACTTTGGGAAGCACTGGAAAAAATCCTGCAGGATGTCCATCTCATCTTAATGATCAACCACATGCCCGAGTTCAAAACCAATGAGTTCCTCCCTCTTACCCTCAACCTTTACCACCGCTACCACACCTTCGCCCTTCATACAGAACATCTTCCCAGTGATTCCATGCTAGCACCCCCCTATGCCATGTCTAGAATGGCTCTCTCTCAGATGAAGGATTACATCCTTGAGCTGCTCATTCGACACGGAATCATACCCCTACTTGCTTCCCTTCCCGTGTTGCCCATGTATGAGTTCATGTGGCCAATCCTTCAATCCCTCAATGCCACTGAGACTCGGGACTTTCTTATGGTTGGATTTCTATCTGACCCCATCGCTCTTCAGACAGACCCACGCCAGTATGTCCGTGTTCCCCCACCAAGCAATCCCACTTCCCGACTGGTTACCACCACCACTACATGTGCTTCCAGCGAAACATCTCCATATCTGGCGGAAGGTGAATTCTCATCGCCCCTGGAGAGAGCCAACACCCCATTCCCAGGAGAGAATGACCAACCCATCCCCACTCCTCCTCCCTGAGCTCGATCTAGATCCAGAAGAGCAGCTGCTCATCGATGATTTGATGAACGATTCCTCCAACCCATCATCACTGCCCTCACCGACTACGTCGCTAGATCGCCTCCTCAATCAACTTGCTCCCCCGTCTGCTTCACATGTGGACACAGCGGACACTATCACCCTGATTGCCTGGAATACACCTGCCCATTGTGCAGGGTATCAGCACCCGGTCACTCCCAATACAACTGCCCTCGACGTCATTGCAGAATCTGTCATAGTGTGGCACACACTATGGAGGATTGCCCACAGAACCGGGATACCACTTCCCCCAGCTCCCATGGAGGTGAGGCTGAACAGTAGATGGATTATTCCGAGATATTTGGGGATGTCAGAGGTAGGGCCTCCAATCTTCGCTGGAGGTATTGTTACAAGAAATGCCACCTTATCTCAACCGGCATGACGTGGCATGACCTTGATGAGTTTTTCTTCTCCTTCTGTTGTCGCTTCACGATTAGTAACGACTGCTGATAGTCATCTTCATTCCAATTCCTCTTCCATCCCTATGCCACCCCAGTTTAGTCTTGACCAT
>JBBPTT010001422.1:0-10500 GCA_038094175.1 Boletellus aff. lepidospora | reverse complement strand
CTTACCTTCACATCTTTTGTTCTAACAACCCAAGTGCCTGGTCTGAGTTCCTGACAACCGCTGAATTCCATCACAACTCCGTCCCCCATAGCTCCACCAAAGTATCCCCCTTTTCTCTCCTTTTAGGTTATGAACCATGTGCCTACCCTGCCTTAGGAAAGACTTTCCTCCCTGCCCTCTCAGATTGCCTCTCTTCCCTCTCCCAGGCTAGAGAAGAAGCCCTAGCGGCTCATGAGTCTGCCAGATTGGCAATGACTCGCCACTCCACTCGCTCATTCTCCCCTTGGAAGGTAGGAGACAAAGTTTGGCTCAAAGCCACCAATCTCCACATCCCATACCCATCCAAGAAACTCGCCTCCAAATGACATGGACCTTTTGAGATTTCTCAGGTCCTATCACTGATCACCTACCAACTCTGTCTTCCCCCCACTTGGAGAATCCATGATGTATTCCATGCTTCGCTCTTATCTCTGTTCAAACAGACTGATGTACATGGACCATCATTTTCCAGACCACCACCCACACTGATCGCCAAGGAAGAAGAGTATGAAGTTGAGGCACTCCTCACACACCGGGGATCCCCTGGCTGATACAAGTACCTGACCGCATGGAAAGGGTATGGTTCATCTGAAAACACCTGGGAACCCGAAAGTAATCTCTGTCACACTCCCCTTATTCTATCCACATATAAGAAAACCCATCACTTACCCTAGTTTCCAATGTACCTAGTTCTTCACCCTTTTATTCCCCTCCTCTTGGCCCTCCTCTTCGTTTCCCTCCTCACTGCTTTCTTCACCTTATACTGGTTTTACACTTGATTCTCCCTTACCATGTCCATTCCCACTTCTCCTCACTCCTCCGCTTCCTCTTCCATCTCTGCCACATCCGTTTGTCGTTCCACCCTTCGCAACATCCCTAGTACAAGCCTTAGACCATCTCCCTCGTCTTTGGCCCTTGCAGTACCTTGTCGCGGTGCTGGGGCTTTCCACCAAAGCTGCAAAAATCCTCCCTCGAGCTCACTGTCCAAACCGCACTCAACAAAGCAGTGACATCTCTCTAGTTGTCATATCCTGAGCCCTCTCTTTTGCCAGGCTTGCGTGCCTTCCAAAGGACTGTCAGAGAGGTATGGACTGACCTGGCCCTCAACCCAGGACGACCTCCTCGCTCACCACTCTAATCTCATTCAGACCCTGTTGCCTGGTCACTCTTGACCATCACTCACCATCACTACCATCACGGCCATCATGTCTTATGTCATTCCCATCATTTGTCATCATCACTCGTTGATCATCACAATCTTTACACTGCCCACTCACTTCCTACCCCTACTCACCCCCTACCGTTGCCTTATTGGCACCTTCTTCGTTTGCCTTCAACTGGGCTCTCTATAGGCTCCTTTGCTTGCCCTGAAGCACAGTCAATCGATCGTTTTAAAGGGAAGTCTTTTGAAACATCTTAAACCAGGAGTTTAAGTGTACAAAGGGGGTAATGATACGGTTTTTCCCCTTTTTACTGTTTTCCCTAGTTTCGCTGTTTATTTGCATAGAACATGTATTCATTCTCATTCCTACATGTCCTCTTATCCTTAGTTCTCTGCTCTATTCACTTGTCTCTTGGTAGTTACTTTTTACTCGCTTCACTTCACTAGCTACCTTTTACTACAGAGTAGTACTTCACTTTCTACCATGTCTCATAGCTTGTTACTTACCTAACTAGCTATCCATACCATTAGCCACATTGTACTTTCTTTACTCTTACTCATGCAATATACACGTACCTTGTGTCCCTCGAGTCCTCAGTCCCCTCTGAGTCTTAGCCTCTGTCCTTTGTCCCTGTCAGGAATCTCCTCCACTCTCCTAGGTGATTGGGACACTGTTGACCTCTTCGTGAGAGTCCATCCCATTCACAGGTTGCTTGAGTGACACAAGTGTCTGCTCAGCATAACAAAAGAGCAAGAGTCTCCTTCGCCCCTCCTACTTAGGAGCAGGGCTACCCCCTCAGCATGTCTAGAAGACCCCACACTTGTCAGCCCATCAGGCCACCCTCTGACTCAGGCTCTGACCAAGAGACCCCCCACTCGCACCCAGCATCTTCGTCCTCAGAACCCACTCCCTGGGTTAATCCCTTCGTACATCTTCAGCCTTTAGTCCCAGCCTCCTCCAGGAGAATCCCTGGTTCAACCTCAGCACTTAACCCAGGACTCCACCCTCGGTCCCCAGTCCCTAGCCAGCTCAGTCTGGAACCCCCTCCCTCTTGAGTCCAAACCCCAGCAAACCCCATCGCTCTGGCACCCCCTACACCCCCAGTCCTCACACTCCCTGCCCCACCAGCCACCCCATCAGCGCTTCCACCCACCACCATGGCAACCACCAAGTCCGAGCTCAAGGCAGCCCTCCCAGTAGACTTCAATGGAGAACCTAGCGAATCCATTTGCTGGATCAAGGCCATGAAGGCCTACTTCCACATCAACCCCACCCTATACTCTGACGATGAAGCCAAAATCCTCACCTGCCTCAACAAGATGAGTAAGGGACGAGGTATCTCCTTCTCTGAGATGTGGTATGATAGGATGGCAAATACTTCCGTCGCCTCTACTGACAAGACCTTCAACAAATTTGCCTCTAACTTCAAGACCACCTTTTTCCCCTTCGACATAAAGACCACTGCTCGCCTTGAGCTTGCCAACCTCCATCAGAAGTCCACCAAGACTGATGATGGTTTCCAGAGATACATCACCGATTTCCAGAACCTTGCTGCCAAGGCAGGAATCACCGACAATGCCACCTTGATTTACATGATCACCGAAGGACTAGACAAAGACATCACCACCCTGATCCTTTCCATGTCAACAGTCCCCACCACCATCATCAAATGGGTGGAGAAGGCCAAGACTTTCCATACCCAAGTAGCTCGCATCGCTGCTCTAAAGAAGGGAAACCATCACCCCCAGTTTTTCTCATCCCTTTCTCACCCCACCTCTGATCCGAATGCTATGGATGTGGACGTCCTCAGGGTATCCAAGCTTACTCCAATCAAACGGGCTAAATGTATCAAGGAAGGTCGCTGTTTTCACTGCAGGAAGCCGGGACATAATGCCCTGCAATGTAAGACTTTTCCCACTTCTAAGCCCCGCCCTCAGAACATCCAAGCCACCTGCACCTCGACCCAACCACCTGCTCCCACCCCTACCACTCCCAAGTCATCTGCCCTTAAGTCCTACATGACTCAGCTATGCTCCTCTGGAAAGGAGGAAGGTGAGATCCTTCAGACTCTTAAGCTCTGCTTCAAAGAAAATGAAGGAGAGACTGTTGCTACCTTAGATGCTCCGGATTTTTGAACAGGGAAGCTGCCTCGACATCTCACTTCCCTCATGTACTTGTAGGATTACCCAATGAACGAACTGTGCGCCTCCCTGTTCGTCTACAAGTGAACTCTCAAACCATTGACACTATTGCTCTTGTAGACAGCAGAGCAACAGGAAATTTCATCGATGCAAGCCTAGTTCCCCACCTTCACTCTGGGATATGACCCCTTCCCCAACCCCTTGCTGCCACCAACGTCGATGGAACCCAGAATTGCCAAGGGACTATCAGGTACACCATCTCTGCCAAAGCTCTCTTTCCCTTGTTCTCAGATAATGTTAAACTTATGGTAACCTCCCTTGGGAAGAGGCAGATCATCCTTGGGACCTCATGGCTGCAGAAATGGAATCCCAGCATCGACTGGGTCTCAAAAACCATCACCATCCCACCATCCCTACCCCATTCCATCAATAAAATAATGCTCTCCACCCAGTTGGCCCAACAGGAAGCTCCTAAAGAACAGGAGATTCCAAAGTGGTGCCAAAACTACGCAGATGTCTTTTCAGAGAAAACGTTTAATACTCTACCCCCTCATCACCCCTATGATCATGTCATCGATCTGAAACCCTCCTTCATCCCTAAAATCGCCAAGGTATACCCTCTCAACCCTGTGGAGAAGGAGGCCTGTAAGGCATTTATAGAAGAAAATCTGTGGACTGGTAGGATCATCCCCTCGAAATCCCCACAAGCCTCTCCCTTCTTTTTTGTACCTAAAAAAGATGGAACCCTTCGCCCTTGCCAGGACTATAGATACCTTAATGAACACACCATTCGCAATGCTTATCCACTACCCCTCATCTCGGACCTCATTGATGATATGAAGGAGTCTACCATCTTCACCAAACTGGACATTCGCTGGGGTTACAACAATGTTTGCATCCAGGAAGAGGACCAGTGGAAAGTGGCATTCATCACCCCCCTGGGGCTATTTGAACCAACAGTAATGTTCTTTGGGTTTAACAACACTCCTCCTACATTCCAGAGTTTTATGAATCATATCTTCACAGATATCCTCACAGAGGGCTGGCTGAAGATCTATATGGATGATATCAGCATCCATACCAAGGATGATCTTCCCCTACATCATGAACGCACCATTCAAGTCTTCCAACACCTTAGAGAACATGGACCATCACTCAAGATCTCGAAATGCTCCTTCGACACACCTAAGATGGAGTACTTGGACATGATCATTGGTCAAGGAATTGTTGAGATGGACCCTGTCAAGCTTACCACCATTGCAGACTGGAAGTCTCCCACTTTGTTACACTGAATGCACGTCTAGTGTCATTCAAGCAACCTGTGGAAGGGTGGACTCTCACGAAGAGGTCTCAGCATCCTACTACCTAGGAGAACAAGAAGTGACAAAGGACTCGAGGGATACTCGAGGACTGAGAGTCTTGTCGAAGCGAGGGACTCCAAGGGATACTCAAGGACTGAGGAGTGACACAAGAGTGCATATATTCACGTAGAACAAGTGTAAAGAGAATACATGTGTGGCAGAGGTATATATAGGTGGAGATGTGTCAGCATCAAAGTCTATGGAACATCGTAGAACAAATGACTAAGGGAAGAACTGCCATCAATGCACAGGAACGGTAACTAAGGGGAGAGATCCGATAGGATCGAAATAGAAGATCAGAGCAGACCAAAGACAAATAGGTAATGAGTAAAACGCAGGGAGAATAGCCTGTAGGGGCTGGCGTAGTGGAGCAACTCAATGCAAAGGAGGAATAAGGTAGAAGCAAGGGAAAAGATCGTAACACACTTCGGTTAAAGGAATTCAGAGTTTCCTTGGATTTGTGAACTTCTATCACAAATTCATCCCAAACTTCTCTAACGTCGTTGCCCCTCTAGTCCTTCTCACCCAAAAGAACGAGCCCTGGCTGTGGACTGCTCTGCAGGAATGAGCCTTCATCACTCTCAAATCCTCCTTCTCCTCTGCTCCAGTCCTCTCCCTCCCCAATCCTTCCAAACCTTTTATGCTCATGACTGACGCATCCCTCCTGGCAGCAGGTGCAGTCCTTCTCCAATCTGATGTCAATAGAGACCTCCATCCCTGTGCTTATTTCTCGAAAACTTTTAGTCCAGTGGAGCGCAATTATGACATCTATGATCAGGAACTCCTGGCAGTCATTCTGGCTCTGCAGGAATGGCGCCACTACCTCCTTGGCACCCCACATCCAGTTACCATTGCCACAGATCATCGGAACCTCTCCTACTTGAAGGATCTTCGTAAGCTGTCTCGTCAACAAGCTCAGTGGTCTCTCTTCTTACAGGATTTTGACATCCATTGGAAGGTCACCCCCGGAACCCAGATGGGACCAGCAGATGCTCTCTCCAGAAAGGATCAGGTGGACACTTCGTTCGACAACATTGCCCCCATCGTCCCTGAACCTGCAATTATCTCTGGGTTCGATCTCTCCCTGGCACAACACATTCAATCCTCCTCCACATCTGATCCTCTGGTCCTTTGAGTAGTAAATGCCTTGAGGGAGGGATCTCCTCTTTTCTCTCATTCCTTCCTCTCCGACTGGTCCCTGGACGATGGCAAACTCTACTTTAGAGATCGCCTCTATGTTCCACCTGATGCATGCTCCTCCCTACTACATTCCTTACATTCTTTGCCCACCTCTGGCCACACAGGCCAGTTCCACACCAAGGCCCTTGTTGAAAGAGATTTCTGGTGGCCAGGTCATGCCACCTTTGTTAGGAACTTTGTTGCTGGTTGCGCTGTCTGCCAGCAGTCTAAGGTTAATACCCACCCCACAGTTCCCCCAGTTTCTCCCATTCCCTCCTCCTCTCCTCTGCCTTTCAAACAACTCTCGGTTGACCTAATCACTGACCTTCCTCCCTCCTCTGGCTTCAACTCTGTCATGGTCGTGGTCAACCATGGACTTACTAAGGGGGTAATTCTCCTCCCCTGCAACAAAACCATTGATGCTGCTGGAGTAGCTAAGCTCTTCTTTGACAATGTATTCAAATGGTTCAGACTACATGACTCTGTTATTTCTGACAAAGGCCCCCAGTTCGCATCTGCCTTCACCCAAGAGCTAGCCAGACTCCTCCAGTATGACACTCGCCTCTCTACCACCTATCACCCCCAAACTGATGGTCAAACCGAGCAAACCAACCAGGAACTCAAAACTTACCTTCACATCTTTTGTTCTAACAACCTGAGCGCCTGGTCTGAGTTCCTGACAACCACTGAATTCCTTCACAACTCCATCCCCCATAGCTCCACCAAAGTATCCCCCTTTTCTCTCCTTTTAGGTTATGAACCATGCACCTACCCTGCTTTAGGAAAGACTTTCCTCCCTCTCCCAGGCTAGAGAAGAGGCCCTAGCGGCTCATGAGTCTGCCAGACTGGCAATGACTCGCCACTCCACTTGCTCATTCTCCCCTTGGAAGGTAGGAGACAAAGTTTGGCTCGAAGCCACCAATCTCCACATCCCATACCTGTCCAAGAAACTTGCCCCCAAATGACATGGACCTTTTGAGATTTCTCAGGTCCTATCACCGATCACCTACCGACTCCATCTTCCCCCCACTTGGAGAATCCATGATGTATTCCATGCTTCACTCTTATCTCCATTCAAACAGACTGATGTACATGGACCATCATTTTCCAGACCACTGCCCATGCTGATTGCCAAGGAAGAAGAGTACAAGGTTGAGGCACTCCTTGCACACTGGGGTTCCCCTGGCCGATACAAGTACCTGACCGCATGGAAAGGGTATGGTTCATCTGAAAACACCTGGGAACCTGAAAGTAATCTCCATCACGCTCCCCTTATTCTATCCAAATATAAGAAAAACCATTGTTACGCTTGCGTGGAGTTATCCAGCAAGGTCAAAGGTTCGATCCTAGATCCAGAACCAATGAAAGCAACTAGTCGAGCGCACACTCAAGTGTAGTGCGAAGACACTAAGAGGATCTCACTAACTGCAAAGAGCAGTCTTGTGGAGGCCAGAAAACTACACATAGATTGCGTAGAACTAGCTAAGGGATAGTAATACAAGCCCGAGTCTTATATACTGGTAATTCCCGAGATATGACTAAGAATCGGCCGTGAGGACGTCATCTATAGTGACTACTTGAGATACTACATCTGGGATGGTGGAACATGAGGTGATGCGAGAGAATCACCTTGGGAGAAATGGGTCCAAAAGAGAAATGGGCACATCATGATCAAGGGGAAAAACAGGGGGCATAGTAACGGTAGTTGATCCGCTGGGAAGGTGACTATCAGAAGATGACACAATATTGAAAGCATAGGTTTCAGGGGAGGAAAAACTCATCAAGGTAGCTCGGCGGATTTGTCGACACCAGGGAGTAGCATTTCTCATAACAACCATCACTTACCCTAGTTTCCAATGTACCTAGTTCTTCACCCTTTTATTCCCCTCCTCTCGGCCCTCCTCTTTGTTTCCCTCCTTGCCTCTTTCTTCACTCTCTACTGGCTCTGAGCTTCCTCATCATCCATCCCCACTTTGCCTGGTCTTCATCGACGTCCTCATTGTCTTGCACCTAAATCGTATCCGACAAAATGGTGGTGCAAGGACCAGTACTCATTGCCATACCCAGAGCCCTCCCTTTTGCTCAGCCTCCATGCCCTTCAAAGGACTGTCAGGGAGGTATGGACTGACCTGGCTATCAACCCAGGATGGCTACTCCTCTTGCTACCTCTGTCTTGCTCAGCCAGTCCCCTCTCATGCTCTCACTACCCTAGTCCCTCTCCCACTGTTCCACCACTCCTGTGGACTCCCTGCCTTCACTACCATCATGGTCATCACGTCTTATGTCATTCCCATCATTTGTTATCATCACTCACTGATTATCATGATCTTTACACCACCCACTCACTTCATACCCCCACTCGCCCCCTACCGTTGCCTTATCGGCACCCTCTTCATTTGCCTTCAACTGGGCTCTCTCTAGGCTCCTTTGCTTGCCCTGAAGCACGGTCAATCGATTGTTTTAAAGGGAAGTCTTTTGAAACGTCTTAAACCTGGAGTTTAAGTGTACAAAGGGGGTAATGTTATGGTTTTTCCTCTTTTTACCATTCTCCTTAGTTTCACTGTTTATTTGCATAGAACATGTACTCATTCTCATTCCTACATGTCCTCTTACCCTTAGTCCTTGGCTCTATTCACTTATCTCTTGGTAGCTACTTTTTTACTCACTTCACTTCACTAGCTATCTTTTACTACAGAGTAGTACTTTACTTTCTACCAAGTCCAATAGCTTGTTACTTACATAACTAGCTATCCATACCATTAGTTACCTTGTACTTATCTTTACTCTTACTCATACAATACAAGCGTACTCTGTGTCTCTCGAGTCCTCAGTTCTCTCTGAGTCTTAGTCTCTGCCCTTTGTCTCTATCTGGAGTATCCCTTGCTTTCCTAGGCGTTTGGGATGCTGTTGACCTCTTTGTGAGAGTCCACCCCATTCGCAGGTTGCTCGAGCAACACAAGTGTTCGCTCAGCATAACAGGTGAGGCTTGGGGGGATTTGGAGGGAATGATTCGACCGGTTTTGAGGTTTTCTTCAACAAAGGCTTTACAGGCCTCCTTCTCAGCAGGGTTGAGGGGGTATACCTTGGCTATCTTTGGGACGAATGACGATTTTAGCTTGATCACATGGTCATAAGGTCAATGGGGAGGGAGAATGCTAAACATCTTTTCAGAGAAGACATCAGTGTACTCCTTACACCATTCCAGGATTTCCTGTTCCTTGGGGGCTTCTTGTTGTGCGAGTTGGGTGGAGAGGGTGATCTTATTGAGAGAGAGAGGAGTCTGGGGGTGAATAGTGACAGTTTTGGCGATCCAGTCAATGTCTGGATTTCATTTGGTCAGCCAGGAAGTTCCTAGGATGACCTTCTTGTCGCCGAGCGAAGTTACCATGAATTTGATATTCTCGGAGTAGGAGGGGAAGAGGACTTTAGCAGAGATGGTAAATTTGATGATCCCCCTTCAATTGGGAGTTCCGTCTACGTTGGTGGCTGTGAGGGGTTGTGCCATCCAGCAAATGCTGGACTGGAGAGAGGGTACAAGGCTAGAGTTGATGAAGTTTCCGGTTGCTATGCTATCAATGAGGGCAATTGTGTTGAAGGTTTGAGTATTGGACTGTAGGCGAACAGGGATGCGAATGGTTCTTTCATTGGGTTTGCCTACTAGTATATGAGGGAAGGACGATGTCGAGGCAGCTTCCCTATTTAAAAATCTGGTTCAAAGCTATCTATCTGCATTTCACCGGATTCAAAGCAGAGTTTGAGTGTTTGGAGGATCTCCCCTTCTCCCTTTCCTGTGGAATGAAGTTGAGACATGTAGGTCTCGAGAGCAGAGGGAGGGGAGGGGATGACTGGGGAAGTGGTGGAGGAGGGAGCCGAAGTACTGGTGGTAGTAGTGGCGACCATGGTGGAATTACGAGGGTGAGAGGGTCAGAGGGGGGTGGTGAAAGTGGTGCATTTTCCCACATTATGCCCTTTCTTTCTGCAGTGAAGACAGCGGCCTTCCTGGAAGCATCGGGCCCGTTCCTCAGGAGTGAGCTTCCCTACTCTGAGGGTGTCAATGTCCATAGCATTTGGGTCCAAAGAGGGAGTGCTGGTAGTACGAGTGGAGGAGAAGAAGGATGTCTGGTGATTGTCTTTTTTCAAGGCATTGATACATGCAACCTGAGCATGGAAAGTTTTGGCCTTCTCAATCCATCCGTTGATGGTGTTGGAGATGGTGGACATGGAGAGGATGAGGGTTGTGATGTGTTGGTCGAGTCCTCTGGTCATCATATGGATGAGGGTGGCATTGTCAGAGATGCCCACCTTGGTGGCGAGGTTCTGGAAGTCAGTGATATACTTCTGGAATCTGTCATCAGTTTTAGTGGATTTCTGACAGAGGGAGGAGAGTTCTAGATGAGCAGTGGTCTTGATATCATAGGGGAAGAAGGTGGACTCAAAGTTAGAGGTGAGTTTGTCGAAGGTTTTCTCGGTGGAGGTGATATTTTTATCAGCCATCCGGTCATACCACATCTCTGAGAAGGACACACCACGTCCTTTACTCATTCGATTCAAGGTGGTCAAGATCTTGGCGTCATCAGGGGAGTACTGAGGGGGAGTGATCTGGTAGCAGGCCTGCGT
>JBBPTT010001421.1:0-10501 GCA_038094175.1 Boletellus aff. lepidospora | reverse complement strand
CAGTGGGGGCGCAGCGCTGACCAAGATGGGATTCAGTCCGACAAGTACGCCCGACATAAACGGACATTCGAAATCAGGGTTAGGCATAAGCGTAAAAAAAAAAGAAAGGGAAGAAATTTTCAAGATTAAAGCTCCAGAGTGAGGGCACGGCACCAAATGTCCCAAGTGTCGAAGAGCTGGAAAAAAGAAAAAGTACACGTTGCCCACCTTGAGTGGATTCAGCGTGGACGTGATCACGCGTTGCACGACGTCCAGCTCATTCATCCACTTCTTCCTTCCCGGACGCACCTCTACGTCGTCAAATTCTTCTTGAAGTTCTCTCCATCGGAAGCAAAAGATGAGGAACACGGCCTGCGCAATCGCATAAAACACGCTGTGGTGCGACATGCTTGGAGGCTCCTGTCCCGCTTGTAGAATGCTGTCGAACGCGTCCAAGTGGCCCTGTAAGAACGTACACAGCACAGACACCATCCTACGCGTGCTTTCACGATCGACGAACTGAGCTCGGCTGACAAAGGAGGCGATATAGCTTGCAGCGGCAGCACGGGTCACGGTGGGTACATCTTGCCCGATAAGCGCCTTCTCCACGAGCAGGCCTTGGAAAATGTCACTGAACTCGGGGTCGAGGGAGGAGTACCAAAACACGAGAAATTGGGTATATCGAGACTTGAAAGTCCGGATGATAGCCCGATCAAATATAGCCAAGAGTGTGTGGAATTGGGTGAAGCGCATAGCACGTCCAGACTCTGGAGATGGAGATCGAGGCGTACCTAGCGGTGAAAGCGAACTATCTAGGTCAGGGGCAGGCAGGGAAAATGCGCCCGATGTTTCGGTGATGTAGTGTAACCGATTGAAGTGATCAAATGTTAGTTTGAGGATATGGTCGAGCTTATTGACCATCTCTTGCATGTGTCGCACATTGGGTGGCAATTCTAGCCCGTCATCTTCGGAACCATCGTCGGATGTGACGTCCGTCGACGCGTCCGAATCGCAGTCGTCATCCTCGGCATCACCCTCCTGACCGACGACAACATCGAATGGGTCGAATTCGAACAAGTCGCCATTCTCCAAAGAGTCGTCGTCTTCGAGCTCTTCGAGCTCTACTTGAATCTCGACCTGAAATGACGATACTCAGAAACGCCGCGTACATTGAAATGGAAAGCGTACACACGTCTATTTGTAGGGCTCGATCGACTATGAGCGCGAGTATCCGGTCGCCCAACTCAGAGCAGTATTCCGTGACGCGCAGTAGGTTGCGAATGTATGTTACTTGTGCGGCTTGTGATTGACGCCTGTGGGGAAAATTTCGGACGAGGAGAGGTTGCAAGGTCGACGGTAGAGTGGGTATCAGCGACAGAATATGTCGGAGGAGATGATGCAGGCGGTCGTACACGACACCGCGCGTCAAAGGTCTCGTGGAGCTCTCTGGACCACTCGCACTGAGGGTTTGTAACCCAGATTCTACAGATACGGACATGTCACAAGGGATTCAATCAGTGTCAATCCGAACGACATACGATACGTCAGACCCTGAGCGATCTTGCCGAGGACGAGAGAAAGATATTCTGGCCGTGCGCTCAGGAGCATTCCAATGAAAACAGTGTACGACTTTACGAAAGCGGTGTCCATCGTTGTCCACGGCAGGTTCACGACGGCCTCGACTAGCGATGTGTGGCGCCTCTCCAGCCTAGAGAGCGCGTGTGAGAGCGCGATGATCCAGAATCGTAGTTGGGACGATGATGCTGCATTTTCACCCAATTTTTTCGGGTTGAATTGGTCAACGAGATCATCAAAGTCTTTGCTTTGGCTCTGCAAGAGAGATCAGCAGAAGGAAGCCTGTGCACACGAGAGCACGAACGCTGAGCTTCTCTTGCAGTGCCTTGTTGATAAATGCAATAAACATGTCCCGTTTGAATTGTTCCCCTTTTCTGACGCGAGAGTTCGTCGCTATAGGACGCTGTGCAAGCGGCAGCAAGCAATCAGCATCGTGCGCTGTCGACTTGGTTGTCGGTGGTAATTTTGTGTATTTCTCGATGACAACTTTCGTGTTTTGCTCCATGAATCTTGCGGTGGGCGAGAGAGGCCCTGACTTGGGCGTACGCTGGTTGAATTGTAAGTGTGTCGAGTGGGGGTCCATCGTCGTGATGAAGTCGACCCGAAGCGTGCGGCGAGGCAAATCAAAAATTTGCGCGCAGGGATAAGCCCAAATATGGTATTGTCACGCAAATTCAGCTCGGAATTGACTTAACGAACGTCCCTTCATCACCGTCGTTGAGAATGTCGACCTCACCGTTCTCGGCAGCACACAGGTCCTACGTCAAGTCGCTATACCGGCGGATGCTGAAAAACGAGCTGGATTGGGTCGTTCGTCGAGATATCTGGCGTGGGAGAGCCATGTTGATCAGAGCAGAGTTCGAGCGCAACCGGTGAGTTCTCTGGCGTATCGTCGCTGCCTCGCTGTGGTGATGAGCGCCTCCAAGTGATGTGCACGACCCGAGGGCATTGGCCCAGATCCTTCAGAAAGCGGAAGCAGAGCTGGCGGCCAGACAACATCCCGACCCGTATATTCGTGAGTTCCGCCCGACCTGCCCCCCCCCCCCAAATTATTCACGCTGCCCCAGCCCCATCGATGCCGGGTGGCACAAAGTGGTGCGTGTGGCCTGATTTTCTTTTTTTCTCGCTTGGCTTACTCGACGCCCGCCGTGTCTAGGGAGAGGAATGTCCCGGTATGTCCCGAGGTACTGAGTCCGTTGGCCGCTCTCATGCTCGTGGCCGTCAGCCAATCATTGCCCCGATATATGACCACCTTGCGGCGGGCCACCACTAGTAGCCGTTCTTGTTCTAGTCATTTGACACGCCCACGTTGGCCGATGACGGAGGCTGTTCGTTACATGGGGCGTATTAGTCACGTGCATTGCCCCAAAACTGCTGTCAGTGTCATAGCCGCAGGGCCGGTGATATAATTATCGATTGTGTCCCTCGAGTCTCCCACTGAGCGCAACGCATCTCGCCGCATGAACTACCTGCGCGGTGCTGTCAACGCAATCAGCGCACCGTACCAGTACTACAAGGATATCAACCCCTCGACGCTCACCGGCGCAATCGATGTCATCGTCATACGCAGGCAGACCGATGACGGAGAGGTCACTCTTGCATGTTCTCCCTTTCACGTCCGCTTTGGCAAGCTGCAGGTCCTTCGTCCCGCAGAGAAGAAGGTGCGCAATCTGTCTCTGTTGTTCCGGAGCTTGCCATCGACACACCGTCTTGCTAGGTCAACGTTTCCGTCAATGGCAACCCGATCCCGTTCAGCATGAAGATCGGAGACGCTGGTGAAGCATTCTTCGTCTTCGAGACCGAAGAGGACATTCCAGAAGACCTCGTCACCAGTCCAATACTCACAGCGACCAAGTCGACGCCTCAGGACGATATCCCTTCTGTCACTCTCAGCAAATCCCCAGAAATGCCCCCTGCCGCCCCAAAGATCCCAGAGCCTGAGCCCCTGGATTTGAATGCGACCCTGCATGATCGCGTATCAGCTCTTCGCAAACGAGGAAAGTCGTATTCAGCCCCACAAACACCTCCGCTTGAGGTCGATTTCCCACAAGTACCCGCAGTATCACCCCCAGATGTCCAATACACTCATAGTAAGTTGCACTATTACGTGTCTGTTATGAAGTGTTGACTAATTTTCGATGGCGTGGTCAAGACATGGCTCTCGACATGGCTGGGTACCACTCTCCCGCGCCCGACAAGAGCAAGGATGCGCCGTCGGGATCACAGATACAAGTATCCCCCACAAGGACGGATTCTAATGAGCGAATACCCTTCCCACTATCAAAGCCAAGTACACCTCCCCACCTCCAGACTTCTTTCCCCGCCCGTCGTGCTGTTTCCGAGTCCCCGGACGACGTCACCTCGAGACATGATACCCTAACAGCCGAAGGATCAAATACTTCCCTCTCCGTACAGGAATACTCCTGGGAATGGGGTGGATTTCCCCAACCTTCCCCACTACAGAGCCATTTTACCCCGTCAACGGGGAAAGGCGACAACACGCGCCCGCAGGTTGATGAGGACGAACGCATACTGAAGCGCAGTCGCAGTGTTCCCCCAGAACTTGAGGGGAGTCCACATGCTACCCGATCGCCCCTTCCACGTGTCGACGACCATGATGACCAGGGGACTTTGCAGTCGCCGGTCCACCAAGAGCCTGGTGAGTATACGGATGAGCCATCGATTGGACGGAGTGGACGAATAACAACACGACACGACGACCAGACCAAGTTCCAAGTCTGGATCAATGGCATTTCGATCGACTTCGAGCTCAGTCTCGTAGCCGCACTGGATATTTTTCTTGGTGGAGACGAAGTAGAGTCAGCACGCGCCTTTGACCATGGGATCATCGACTACACGCGACTGATGGTGGATGAGAACCTGCTTCGAGACGATCGGCTCGTGATGCGGTGGACGGGGAAACAATACATCACACGTGGAGAAAAGTCCCCGTTGATGGATTCAATGCAACACTGGGTATCTGCTGCAAGGGAGGATCGTCGCGCTGCATTGCCATCATCTTTCTTCTCACGGACAAAGCAAGGATCAGTCTCGTCCCTGGACGAGCAGGAAGAGCCGAAACGAGCCGAGTCGGAACCGCGTGAAGTCCCTGCACGCAAGTCCACTTCCAGCTGGGTTAGATGGTGGAGTCGCAGTCGCGACATTCCCGACTTGGAACGACCAATCCTCAGAGAAGCTACCACTGTACCACTAGATCAGGTTGGTGTTCGCGCTCACCATTGAGCACTCGTTTACTCACCGTTTATAGAAATTCAACGAACCTGTCCATGTATCACCACACGTTCCTCCTTCCTCGATATCAGCCCCGGCCACCACACCAGTAGCTGTCCAATCGCCCACAATGCAGCCCATTCCCGATATCGTGGCGGTGAGGAAGGAGAAGAAGTTCGCAAAGACGTTGCGCTTGTCCTCCGATCAACTCGTCAGTTTCAATAACATATAATCTTCACATTTCTCATTTCGTTGGCTTGACAGAAATCGCTTGGCCTAAAACCGGGTGCTAATACGATCACGTTTTCGCTTTCCACATCTAGTGTACCCGGGTGCACAGCTCGCATATTTGTTTGGGATTCGACGGACCTTGTTGTCGTTTCGGACATCGACGGAACAATTACCAAGTGCGTCGTTTTCCATTCTTCTCGGATCTTTTGGTGTTGGGGTTCGATTCGATTGTTCATCGTATATATAGATCCGATGGACTTGGACATATATTCACGATGATAGGACGGGACTGGACCCACCTAGGGGTGGCGAAACTGTACACCGACATCACTCGGAATGGATACAAGATCATGTACCTCACATCTCGTGCCATCGGTCAGGCGGACTCGACGAGAGACTACCTGAAGGGAGTAAAACAGAATGATTACCAGCTCCCCGAGGGTCCGGTCATCATGAGCCCAGACAGACTGATGGCGTCTCTTCACCGGCAAGTCGATTTGCTGTCTTATTTCGGGCAGTCGTAGTAACAAGTGCTGGTATGAAACAGCGAAGTCATCATGCGAAAACCCGAGGTGTTCAAGATGGCTTGCCTGCGGGATATTCAAAGGCTATTTGGTGATGGTCCACGGACGCCGTTTTACTCAGGCTTTGGAAACCGAATCACGGACGCGCTCTCGTATCGAAGTGTCAACGTACCCAGTGCGCGGATATTTACGATAGACCCGAGCGGTGAGGTCAAGATGGAGCTCTTGGAATTGGCAGGGTACAAGTCTTCGTGAGTCATTTGGTTCGATGGGCTCTTTTTTCAAGTGTAGCCTGGTCGACATGGTGCACTCATTAAACACTTCCATCTTCCCTAGATATATCCACATGACTGATCTCGTGGATCAAATGTTCCCGCCCATCCACCGTAAATGGGCGCCCGATTATACCGATTTTAACTACTGGCGGCCACCCGTACAGGAGTTTCCCCTGCCTGATCTGATGCCACCGTCGCCGGCGCTGAGCGCACGCTCGGACACGTCCTCTCAAAGCGCCCTTGCGCGTCTACGTAACTTTAGCCTTGTCGGAAGCAGGCAGCCTGTCCTCGCAAAGCCTCCCATCCCACCCGGAGAAGCAGCCCATGGTGTGGCGGACAGCGTTGCGCACCGAAGCAGCCATCTGCGTCAAATGTCGTCGTTTGAGCGGTTGGGTAGTCGGCTGGTGGCGCTCACGCAATCGTCGCCGTATACCTTTGACGACGGCAGCGGGAGCGGGAGTGGAAGCTACCAATCGCGGTCGTCGGCGTCAGCGTCGTCGTCGACGTACTTAGATTCAGAGGACGAGGGGAGCATCGGAGAGGACGGGGAGTTAAAGAAGCGAAGGCGGCCACGGAGTACAAGCATGTCGAGCATGCCTGGGTCGTTGGACAATATGCATTTCCAGATGGACGAAGAGGAAAGTGAGGAAGGCGAGGAAGGAGGGGACACGTACGACGGTGAGAACGAGGAGGAAGCTGCGGAGGAGGCATTTGACGAGGATTTTTTCGCGACGGGCGAGATGCAGAACGTGCCGTTCTTGTGAAGGGCCGCCTGTGCGTGGCGGCGTGTCGGATGGGGAGGAGTGTTAGATTTTTCGCCGCCGCCGTTGGTCCACTCAACGGAATGTCAGGATGGAATGGACGGATTGGTGCTAGACAACCGTTAATCTAGAGCACAACAATCGGACTAGGGTCAAGTGAACAATAGTTGTATTTCTTTCCGTGCTTCGTTAGCACACAGACTCGCTGCGTAATATTGTGCGCCCTTTTTTTGGAGCGGCGTACTGGTACTCGATAGACCACATCCCGATGTTGCCATAACGTTGGTGTGGGGGATCCGGGTGCTGTGACCCTACTAGCATAGCTTATTCACGCAGACAAACTCTGCCTGAGATTGAGCTCAGATGGGTATGATGCTGTACCCATCCTCAGCTGAAGAGCCGAGATTCTGCGATGATCGTACTGCCGCATGTCTCCGATAGAAGCCATGCGCGCGGATAGGTCCGAGCCCTGTTCGTCTCGTTGACTCTGAATCCTATGATCGGAGTGACCGCCTTCTGATCTTGAAGTATAAGTATTCGGTTAGTCTCGTAGGGCCGATGTTTCAGACATCATGGCTGGTTGTCGTGATTGGTTGATATCAACACTGTTTGCAGGACACCATGGCTCAGCGATAACAGTTCCGATTCTCTCACAGGACTGCACTGCAAATCTGCATACGGCTATGCATTCGTCGCGTCCGAGTTGCCGGCTTCAAGTTGAAGCTGCACAAGCAACGTCATCTTTACTTTATTCTAAAGTTCCGGTCCATACAGGGAAGGCTTCGGCATGGAGCCAAATTCGATCAAGGCACTGCTGGTCCACGTAGACGGGCTATGCCGTTTACGCTATGCAGCCGTAGGGTACCGCCTCCTAATCAGGAACCTGGCTGTTGAGTCCATGGACATGGCTGAAAGCTCTTCTATTTCGATGGGGCCCTAGCCACGGGGGTGGAGAGGGCAAACAATCGGCCTCCAATTTCGGGTCACCAGCGCAGGGGGCTGTGTGAGATACACGGAAAGGTAAGAAGAGCCAGACAATGCTGCCGGACCATCGTGTATGTGCTGTACGTTTTTCTATCCGACTGACCACCCCCACCCACTCCCACTGCGCGATTATCAGGATTTGGCCGGGCTCACGCGTGATGCATTGCCCATGTCATAGGCCAAACGTATAAGGACGCGATGGGATGGCCGGTGCCTCTCCCTCCATCCCACCTGAAGCCGCTCCTAGTCATCTGTTTCCATCATACACCACATTCCTCATTCCTCCATAATCCACCGAACATACTTGTCGGACACCTACGTCCCTCTCGTCCACATGCTGCCACTCCTGCTAGACAAACCGCCCCGCTTCTCTCTCGACATGTCCGGTGTGTTGGGTTTGGTAGGTGGATATAATGTGGTGTCTGCCATGGTGGCCGTACAGGCCTACGGAGACAAGCGTTGGGTAGGCTGGTACAACAACCCGGGGTCCTTCCAAATATTCAAGCAATTAGACTGGCTCGCGAAATCCGCGCGCGCGTACCGTGGCAAAGCCTCCATGAAGCTACTTTTTGAGGGTTCTGGGGGCGTTCGGGCAGACCCAGCGGTCCTATTCAAACCGGTTGCGTACGAACGGCCCAAGTTCCGCGCTGCCCACTCGGGCACCATCATCGAGCAAACTGGCTACCTGGCCGTACTCTTCATGAAGGAGTGTACCGCTTCGGAGTCGAAGGGGAAAGAAGTTCAGGGAAGGAGGACGCGGCCCGTCGACATCACTATTGCTGATCTCAGTCACACCCCTCCGTCGGCGATGCGCCATCTACATGCCAATGCTTCTGCCCGTATCCCTGTGTACATCCCCATTACTGTCAGCATCGGAGCGTGCGCGCTTTGTGCCGTTTGCGGAGACTGGTATGCCTCCTTGCTGATCCTTGTGGGGATTATCGCGAGCGGGGTATCCTGCCTCGTCCTCGGGTCGGCGGATGTGGAGTTCACACATCCAGAACCTGCCAAAGGATCGCCTGCTGGTGACGGGATTCTTACGTCGGAAAAGGGCATTGTCTTGTTGAGGGGAACAGAGGGCGCGGTGAACTCGATCACGCGCGGCCAGTTCTCCCTTCGCTTCACGAACGAGGATCATTACACTCTTGTCTGGTGGTGTTCCGCCCTCTTTCTCGTTCAGTGCATTTCTCAACTGCTTCTCATCTCGCAAGCATCGTTGTTTGGTCAAGTGATGTTCCTTGCCTCCCTGGGGTTCTCTTGGCGGTACAACTGGGAGTTCTCCTCTCTGGACGGCGAGAAGATCAACGGGCATCTCTTGTTTTCCAAGGTGTTGAAAAGCCCAAAATTGGCGAAGTACACGTTGGGAACGCGGACGGCTGCAGTGGTGTTCATTCTGCTTGCGTTGAGGCCGCAGGACCCGACGAAGCTCCTCGACGAACTGCTCCCCAATGATACCGAGGTGTGGAAGCAGTGGAAGGCGATAGTCTTGGAGCAGTTCCGTCGCTTCCACGACGACGACCAGGCCTTGCTGTCGTTCGAAAGTAAGCCCGAACTCGCACCTGCGAACGAGTTTACAGATCAAGAACGGGGTTTGCTGGGAGTGCTCTGCGGGGACGCGCAAGCGGCATACGACGGCTATAGGGACCTTGTCCAAACGAGCTTGCAGTGATTTTTTTTCACAGTGGCTGCCCTTTGTCTTACCATGTTCCTTTTCTTGCATTCATATGTAGCACGCATGTCCCGTCTTTTTTTCAGTAGGGGTCTGCGAGAATCCGCATAACGCATGGTGACCGCTAAAGTGCATGCCCCAACGTCTGACCTGAGCGCAAAGGGGCAGACAGAATATTCTCTATCGACACGATGGACGCGTTCAGCAATGGCCTCCGCATCCTATCGAAGTCTTCCAATGCTTTCTTCGCGGTTCATCGATTTCTCTGAAAAAAACGGCCGGCTACTAAGGAATCGCTTTTTCTCTTTTGCGACGTCCGAGCAATCCAGTTAGTTGTATATCTGTTTCGGGCCGACGGTGGGACGTCGTGCAGGACAAAAAACTGGCAAGAAATTCAACGCACTCCCCCCCAGATCGAGAGGGGGACACCGGACGAGGGGACCTATCGCACCTGTAACTTCAGTCACGAGCACAACCGTGGCCGCAAGGGCTATCAGCAGTGGGATTGCGGACCAGATGAAGAGCGTGCTTCCATGGAGGGGTCAGCGTCGGCACACGCAGTGTAATAGTTTCCAGCTGTTCTCCAGTGCAGGGGTGCCTCTCAGGAAGATTGCCCCAAAGGTTTTATAGACCCGTCGGATTGGCCCGGCCCGAGACTGCGTCAGTATGTGCACGTGACCGGGGAGTCAACGCGGTCGCGACCAACTGGCAACAACAATCTTGATCATCCAAGTAGCAGCACTTGGGAGGTATTTGGCGACCATATCAAATAGAACATCGCTTTTCATTCGGGTGACGGGCCGCTCATGCAAGCAAGCTAGCGGCATGCCTTACCACCTGAGGAAAAGTTGGGCATCCACTGCCTACATGAATCCATAGTGATAACCTTTCGTACGTCCCATGTGTTGACCCCGAGCCATCCACCTCGTTTGCACGCTCTACAATGTCCACTGAAACACAATGATATCGCTATCGCCGCTAGTTCTAGTTTGAATTTCTCACGACGTCTCTACTACTCATCTATGGCGTTACATCTGCACAATTATTTTAAAAAAACCGCCGGCACAAAAAAATACTGACAAAATGAAAAACATCGTCGCATACAATGTAATAGGTACCAGTTAGGAGCAGCAGGGGCGCCAGACCTGCCCGAGCCATGGGTACAGTATGGGTGTGGTGCATAACCCGCATTGTACCTACACTTGTACAAGCCGTCGAACAAATAAATAAAATAAAATAAAATAAAATCTTCGAAGCCAGCGAGAGATAGTT
>JBBPTT010001420.1:0-10503 GCA_038094175.1 Boletellus aff. lepidospora | reverse complement strand
CGTCGCAGTTAGTGAGAACCTCTTGTGTCTTCGCACTACACCTCAGAGTGTGCGCTCGACTAGTTGCTTTCATCGGTTCTAGACTTAAGTGTCGAACCTTTGATCTTGCTGGATAGTTCCACGCAAGCGTAGCACATTTTAAGGACAAGCCTAGACATGAAGGCTTTTTGTAAGGTTCTAAAGGCTTCCTCACATTCCAGTGACCAGTTCCAGGTTACTCCTTTCTTGGTGAGCTCATGTAAAGGTTGGCTGATTCTAGAGAAGTCAGGGATAAACTTCCTGTAGAAGTTGCAGAATCCAATGAACAAGCAGATCTGTTTTACTGAGGTTGGGCTACTCCAATCTTTGATGGCTTTGAGTTTTCCAGGGTCGAGGGTGATTTCACCAGGTCAAACTATCATGCCAAGGTAGTCTACTTCTGTGACATTAAAAGAGCATTTACTCAGCTTGAGGAACAAGTCATTATCCATCATTCATTGGAGAACTTGGCGAGTTCTTTCCATATGTTCTCCAGGCTGTTTGGAGGTGATGATGAGATCATCCATGTATATGATTAGCCATCCTTTGGCAATCATATCAGCAAATATGTGGTTCATTAGGGCTTGGAATGTAGCTGGAGAATTACTCTGCCCAAAGAACATGACTGTTGGTTCAAACAGTCCTACAGGTGTGATGAAGGCAGCCTTCCATCAATTGGGTGGGTGGATGAGAACATTGTTGTACCCCCATCTGATGTCCATCTTGGTGAAGATTGTGGCATCCTTTAGTTGATCTACAAGCTCCAAAATGTGGGGTAGAGGGTATACATTTTTGATGGTGTGCTTGTTAAGATACTGGTAATCTTGACATGGGCGAAGGCCTCCATCCTTCTTTGGTACGAAGAAGAAAGGTGAGGCTTGAGGGGACTGCGATGGGACTATAGTTCCTTTCTTCAGGTTTTCGTCCATGAACGTCTTGCAAGCTTCCAACTCCTTGGGGTTAAGTGGATAACCTTTGGCTACTTTCAGCACAAAGGTTTCTTTAAGGTTGATGTGATGGTTATACTTCCTGGATGGTGGAAGTTTGCAAAGAGGGGGTTCCTTGAACACTCTTCCAAATTCTTCATATTCTGGAGGAAGATCAGTCTCTGTTACAAGAAATGCTACCGCTACCAGACCAGCACAATGTGGAATGACACTGATGAGTTTTTCTCCTCCTTCGATCTATGCTTCGGATCTCATAACTTCTTCTGATAGCCATTTGCGTTCCAGGTCCTACCCCACCCCTATGCCACCCAACTTTCCTGTAAACCTTGATTTGCCTCTTGATATTTCGGACATCTTTCTCCCAAGATGATTCTCTCATATTATCTCATGTTCCATCCTACCCCTGGTTACCGCAGCATTCTTGTCATGATCAATGACCATTCATCAGCTGATTCTTAGTCATGACCAGCACTCTACAGTATATAAGACTCATGACCTGTACTATTAGTCTCTAGCTAGTTCTATGCAATCTATGTGTAGTTGTCTGGCCTCCTCAAGACTGCTCATTGCAGTTAGAGAGATCCTCCAGTGTCCTCGCACTACACCTCAGAGTGTGCGCTTGTCTAGTTGCTTTCATTGGTTCCAGACTAGGTAGTCGAACCTTTGACCTTGCTGGATAACTTCATGCAAGCATAACAGTCTCCTTCTTATTGGCCATCTCCACTTGAGCAATCTTGGTAGAATGGGTTATTTTCCAAATCAGTTCCTGATCAATATGGGTATCAAGATCCATTGACAGGTAGTGTAGGAGGTATTGCTGTTCAATGTGATCTTGTGAATGTGCAATCAGATCTATGGATTCAGGGAGGGTGATCTTGCCTTTGGCCCAATCAATTTCTGGGTTTACAAGTCTTAGCCAAGACATTCCTAAGATTATGTCTTCCTCACCACTATTGATGATGAGGAAATCCTGGTTTTCCAACAGTAGCATTTCTATGGTCATGGAAAGGGTTACTTTCCTTTGTATCATCCCATTTTTGTTTAAGGTTCCATCAGTGTTCGTGGCCTTGATGGGTATTTGGAGTTGTCAGGTTACCCATCCCATTTTGTCTACAAGTTTTCGGTTGATGAAACAATTACTGGCTCTGCTGTCAACTAGAGAAGAGAGTTCTGCAGTCTGTCCTGTGCTTTCCTCAGTCAGGGAGATCAGTAATCAGATTGCTTGATCTGCGATCTTGGAGATGACAACTGGAGCTGCCCTTTCTTGGTTGGTCCATCCTGTTGAGGTTTTCTTGGTCCAGGTGTCTGATGTTTCCATCTGGGGCTCTTTCTCATCTGGGTGAATTAGTTGAAGGACTCTCAGGGCTTCTTCTGGAGAGATGTTCATTTCTCTCATTACTTTGGTTACCAGGTTTTCTATTTCAGTTATCCCCATAGTGCCATTTTCGTGAGGTGAAGGGGAGACTTGCCTAGCACCTTGCCATGTTCCTTTCCTAAGGAACCAGTTTACTCATTCTTTCATAGCACGGCCTATTTGCTTAACAAAGCACTCTCTACTCTTCCTTGGTGGAGTAGGTGTTCATGATGTCATGATGACATCCACATCCATGGCATCAGGGTTTATGTCCATCGCCTCAGGGTTGTTGTTGTCAGAGGGGAAGGATTCATAATGATCTGTGTAGTCTGGTTGGTTGTTCTGTAGTTGCCTCATGCGTGTCTGGATTAGGTCAAACTGGGTGGCCTTTTCCATCCATTTCTGCCAAGAATCTGGGGGCAGATCAACTGCTGTCATTAGGTTTGCTATGTTTTCATGAACAGTGACCTGAAGAAGGTCAATGAGTAAGACATCTTGATATGACATACTGGCATTGGCAACTAGAAGTTCAAATTGAGCATGGAATGCCAGGAATGTTCCTCGGCCTTGTTGTAAGGCATAAAGCTTGCTGCAGGCCTCTGCCTGGGCATCTCCTGGGGAGAATGTTACAAAGAAATCTCATTCTAGATTGCTGAAAGAAAGCTGAACTCGCCTGGAGGATTTAACCATGTCGTCTATTTTCTGATACCATCCTTCTGTGAAGGTGGCTGCCAGCCCAGTTTTCAGGTTATTGAGAAGTATTAAAATCTGTGCCAGCTCATTGTATACTTCATGGTTGATTATGAAGTAGGCTTTCATAGCATGGAACCACCTTTTTGCATCTTCTGGTTTTCCATTGAATGGACCAGGATTGCTGGTGTGGAGCTCAGATTTGTCTTCTTGGAGAAAGAAGGAGGATGCTGTTAGAGTTGTGGCTGTGGGTAAATGGGCTGGGATGAGAAATGTAGAGTCTGGGAAGATTGTGGGTGTGGGGATGAATGACAGCTGAATCAGGCCAGGTTGTAGGAGTGTGGTGGAGAATCTGGGAATGGATGGTGGTCCAGTTGGTTCTGCTGGCAGTTCCTGTGTAACTCTTACTGCAACCGTTTGTTCAGGTAGGGTTGCTTTCGGAGAGGCGATCTGGATTGCTATTTCTGGATAAGAGATGGGTGTTGGTGGCAGTGGTGCTGGCAATGCATGGGGTTGTCTAGGTGGAGGATATGGGGTGGGTCTGAATGTTGTTGGTGGCACATTGGTTGTTCCAGCAATTCTTCCTGTGTATGCTGGGAGGCTAGGTGCTTCTCTGATGGCAGATCATGTTGACAATGGCCTGGGTGATCCTGGGGTTCCTTCTGTTTGGATTATCAGAGATCCTCCGATTCCTGGGGTGTTTATTCGTGGGGAGCCATGTCCAGTGATAGTTCTGAGGCTACTTGGTCAAGGGGAAACTGTTCCTATCATTCCTGTCATTTGAGGTGGTCTGGTAGACATTCCAAACATTATTGGAGGTAATGGCATTTTCCAGGTCTCCTGGACCTCCTGCTCTTCTGGTGAAGACAGGGGAGTGTCCATTCCTTCCTGCTGATCCTCACTTTCTGATGAAGACTCAGGTATTCAATAACTTCCTCCATTTCTAGGGGAAGTTGTTCATCCATGGCTTTTGTTACGATCCTAGCTCTCTCGTCCACGTTATTTCTTCTTTCCATCAAGTCACTTCACTATGCTGGCCCTTATGGGTTATTCTCCCCAGCCTTTAGTCACTTCCTCTTTGTCTTCGGCCCTTTGACCCTTTCTATTCATATCCTTTCGGATCTCGCTGCCTAGTTACCATTCCTGTGCCTTGATGGTACCTTTCTCCTTAGTCATTTATTCCACAATGTTCTATAGGCTTCAATGCTGACACATCTCCACCTATATATACCTTTGGTACTCATGTACTTTCTTTACACTTGTTCTATGTGAATACACACAGTCTCTTGTCACTCCTCAGTCCTCGAATACTCTTTGAGTCCCCAGTCCCATCGAACCCTCAGTTCTTGAGTTCTACTCAAGTCCTTTGTCTCCTTGTTCTCCTAGGTGGATAGGATGCTGTGACCTCTTCGTGAGAGTCCACCCTTCCACAGGTTGCTCAAATGACACTAGACGTGTGTTCAGCATAACAAAAGAACAAGTGTCTCCCTCACCCCTCCTCCCTAGGAGCAGGACTACCCCAGCACAACGTCTCACTCTTGACGAAACCTTTGACCTCCCTCGGACTCTGAGCTGGAGGATACACCCCAGCACACCTCACCTCTGTGGACCAACTCCTTTGCATCCTTTGTCCCTCAACCCCCAGCTCCTTCCCCCAGGAGAATCACAGGGTCGTCTTCGACCAACCCAGTCCACTGCCAACTCACTCAGTCTCCAGCACTCTCCCAGTTAAGCCTAGGCCCTCCCTCGCCCAGACCCCTCACCCCAGTACTCATAATCACTCCCCCTGCACCAGCCCTTGCTCTGCCCGCACCCCCAGTTGTCATTCCTCTCACCCAAGCACCCCCAGTACACCTCGTCACTCCAGCACCACCTCCAATACCCATGGCAACCGCACAGCCCGAACTCAAGGCTGCCCTTCCCCTCGACTTCTCCGGAGAACCCAGCAAGTCGATCCGATGGATCAAGGCCATGAAGGCCTATTTTCAGATCAACCCCACTCAATACTCCTCTGATGAAGCAAAGATCATGACCACCCTGAACTGAATGAGTAAAGGACGTGGTGTGTCCTTCTCTGAAATGTGGTATGATCGGATGGCTGACCAAAACGTCCCCTCCACCAAGAAAACCTTCAATAAACTTGCGTCCAACTTCAAGTCTACCTTCTTCCCCTATGATATCAAGACCACTGCTCATCTAGAACTCTCCTCCCTTCATCAGAAGTCCACAAAGACTGACGACAGATTCCAGAAGTACATCACCGACTTTCAGAACCTTGCTGCCAAAGCAGGTATCTCCGACAACGCCACCCTCATCCACATGATGACTGGTGGACTCGATCAACATATCACAACCCTCATCCTCTCTATGGCCACCATCCCTGATACCATCAGTGGTTGGATCGAAAAAGCCAAGACGTTCCATGCCCAAGTTGCCCACATCAATGCCTTGAAAAGAGGGAACCACCAGACATCCTTCTTCTCCTCCACTCACACCGCTAGCACTCCCTCTTTGGACCTGAATGCCATGGACGTTGACACCCTCAGAGTAGGGAAGCTCACTCCAGAAGAACGGGCCTGATGCTTCTGGGAAGGCCGATGCCTTCATTGTAGGAAAAAGGGTCATAATGCCGGGAAGTGCACTACTTTCACCACCTCCTTTAAAACCCCTTGTCCTCCCATCACTGTCACCACCGCCACCACCAGTACCTCCACCACTCCCCCAGCCATCCCTTCTCCTCCCTCTACCCTCGAAACCTACATGTCTCAGCTTCGCTCCACCAGGAAGGGAGAAGGAGAAATTCTCCAGACTCTCAAACTTTGCTTTGAACCCGGAGAAATGCAGATAGACAGTTTTACCCTGGATTTTTAAATAGGGAAGCTGCCTCGACATTGTCCTTCCCTCATGTACTAGTAGGCAAACCCAATGAAAGAACTGTTCATATCCCAGTTCACCTACAGTCCCACTCCCAAATTGTCGACACCGTTGCCCTCATTGACAGCGGAGCCACTGGAAATTTCATCGACTCCAGCTTGGTACCCTCCCTTCGATCTGGTATTCGCCGGATGATGCAACCCCTCACTGCTACCAATGTAAACGGAACCCCCAACCGAAAGGGGGTCATTCTGTTCACCATTTCCACCAAAGCCCTCTTCCCCTTGTATTCCGAAAATATCAAGTTCATGGTAACATCGCTGGGAGAAAAGAAAGTCATCCTAGGGACCTCTTGGTTGACTAAACACAATCCCAATATCAATTGGATTGCCAAAACCATTACTATTCGCCCCTCGACCCCCCACTCCATCAACAAAATCACTCTCTCCACTCAACTTGCACAGCAGGAAACTCCCAAGGAACAAGAGGTTCTGGAATGGTGTAAGGAATACTCAGACGTCTTCTCCGAAAAGATGTTTAGTATTCTCCCCCCACATCGACCTTATGACCACATGATTGAACTAAAACCCTCTTTCGTCCCGAAAATAGCCAAGGTATATCCCCTCAACCCTGCTGAAAAAGAAGCCTGCAAGGCCTTCATTGAGGAAAACCTCAAGACTGGTTGAATTGTCCCTTCCAAATCCCCTCAAGCCTCACCGTTTTTCTTTGTCCCAAAGAAAGACGGCACCCTTCACCCATGTCAAGACTATCAGTAATTCAATGAATTCACCATCCAGAATGCCTACCCCCTCCCTCTCATCTCTGATCTTATCAATGATATGAAAGAATCCACCATCTTCACCAAGCTTGACATCTGATGGGGATACAACAACATTTGACTCCAAGAAGAGGATCAATGGAAGGCTGCCTTTATCACCCCCCTCAGTCTCTTCAAACCAATGGTCATGTTTTTTGGTTTTAATAATGCTCCTCCAACTTTCCAGAGCTTCATGAATCACATCTTCGCTGACATTCTCCCCGAAGGTTGGTTAAAGATCTATATGGATGACATTGGCATACACACCAAGGATGATATCGATCTTCACTACCAACATACCCTCCAAATTTTTCAATGACTTCAAGATCACAACCTGTCGCTTAAACTCTCCAAATGCTCTTTCGACACCCTGAAAATGGAATATCTTGGGATGATCATCGGCCAGGGACACGTAGAAATGGACCCAGTTAAATTAACTGCTATAGCCGATTGGGCTCCTCTGACTTTGGTCAAAGGAATCCATAGTTTCCTAGGATTCGCCAATTTCTACTGGAAGTTCATTCCAAACTTCTCTAACATCGTCGCCCCCCTCGTCCTCCTCACCAAAAAGGATAAACCCTAGCTCTGGACTCCACTCCAGGATAAGGCCTTCTCCACTCTCAAATCCTCTTTCTCCTCCACTCCTGTTCTATCTCTCCCTGACCCCTCCAGACCGTTTTCACTCATGACTGACGCCTCTCTCCTTGCAGCAGGTGCAGTCCTACTTCAAGCAGACATTAACGGTGATCTTCATCCTTGTGCATACTTCTCTAAAACTTTTAACCCTGCTGAACGGAACTACAACATTTATGATAGAGAACTTTTAGCAGTTATCCTCGCCTTACAAGAATGGCAACACTATCTCCTCGGCACCCCCCATTCTGTTACCATCCTCACTGATCACAAGAACCTCTCTTACCTCAAGGATCCTTGCAAACTTTCATGATGACAAGCCTGCTGGTCTCTTCTCCTCCAGGATTTTGACATCACCTGGAAAGTTACCCCAGGCACACAGATGGGACCAGCTGATGCCCTCTCCTGATGGGACATGGTGGACACCTCCCTCGACAACATTGCCCCCATACTCCCTGAATCCACTGTCATTGCCGCCTTCGACCTCGCCTTAGCTGATAAGATCTCAGCTTCTTCCCTGTTGGATCCCCTGGTTCTTTGCGCAGTCAACACTCTCAAAGATGGCTCCCCTCTATTCCCTTGGTCCTCCCTCTCTGACTGGTCCCTACATGAAGGGAAATTGTACTTTCGAGATCACCTCTACATTCCTCCCGAGGCTCGCTCTGATCTCCTCCATTCTCTCCACTCATCCCCCACCTCTGGTCATGCTGGGCAGTTTCACATGAAGGTCTTGGTAGAACAAGACTATTGGTGGCCTGGCCTTGCCACCTTCATTAAGAATTTCATCGCTGGCTGCGCCCTCTATCAGCAATCTAAGGTCAACACCCACCCCACCATCCCTCCACTTAACCCTATTCCTTCAACCTCAACCCTCCCCTTTAAGCAAATCTCCATTGACCTCATCACTGACCTCCCCTTATCCTCGGGTTTTGATTCTGTCATGGTCATGGTCGACCATGGCCTTACAAAGGGGGTAATTCTACTCCCTTGCCTTAAAACCATTGATGCCGCAGGAGTCACTAAATTATTTTTCAACAACATTTTCAAACGTTTCGGCCTCCACGATTCCATCATCTTGGACAGAGGCCCCCAGTTCGCCTCAGTCTTCACCCAAGAACTCACAAGACTCCTCCAATACGACCTACATCTCTCCACCACCTACCACCCTCAAACCGATGGTCAAACTGAACGGACCAATCAGGAACTAGAAACATACCTTTGAATCTTCTGCACTAACAACCCCTTAGAATGGACTGATTACCTGACGACCGCAGAGTTCCATCACAACTCCGTCCCACACAGCTCCACCTGACAATCACTGTTCTCCTTCCTCCTTGGTTACGAACCCAGAGCCTACCCAGCCTTGGGAAAAACATTCCTCCCTGCCCTCACTGACCGCCTCTCCTCCCTAGCCAAAGCCAGAGAAGAGGCCCTTGCTGTTACGCTTGCGTGGAGTTATCCAGCAAGGTCAAAGGTTCGGCAACAAGTCCAGAACCAATGAAAGTAACTAGTCGAGTGCACACTCAAAGGTGTAGTGCGAAGACACTTGGAGAATCTCACTAACTGCAAAGGGCAGTCTCGTGGAGGCCAGAAAACTACACGTAGATTGCGTAGAACTAGCTGGAGAACATGGTACAAACTGGGATCGACTATATAGTACAAGGAAGGGCTGTGCATACAGCCGTTGATGAATCTGGATGAGTCATAGGTAACTAGGATGACTGATACATCAATGCGCAGCATCAGAGATGGGATCAAGGGATCAAAAGATGGTGGCTGCGGGGCTATGCGTGGTTTCCATCATAGTGAGATGGTGAAGGTGTGACAATGTGAAGAGGTGACGATGTGATGAGGTGATAATACCAGCTTGAGTGGGTATTCCCTATCCAGGGGCTTAGCTCGGAAGAGGGATTCTGCAAGGGAGAGAAAAAGGAAAAACTGTAACAATACCCCCTTTGTACATTGGAGATTCCAGCTCCAAGACCTTTGTCTAACTTCTTCATCGGCATCAAGGAATTGATTTTACTAAAGAGACTCTGTCAAGAAAGGTGGATGGATGTAGTTTCCTATAGGCAGAGAGGAGTTCTGAGGCGTTGGAGAGGTTGGCAGCTGGTTCCCAAGTGTTTTCTGCAGAAGAATATCCTTTCCATTTGACAAGGTACTTTCATCGTCCGGCATGTCCTCTATGCGCGAGAATGGCTTCTACTTCATATTCCTCTTCTCCTTCAATGGTGTCAGGTGGAGGTCGGAGGAAATTAGGTCCATGTTCCGGTGTTTCAACAAATCGAGTGAGAAGAGAGGCGTGAAAAACAGGGTGTATCTTCCAAGAAGAGGGAAGACGTAGCTGATAGTTTACTGAAGAGATAACTTTCTCTATTTCAAAGGGACCTTCTCGTTTCGGGGCGAGTTTCCGGGATGGATAAGGGATCTGAAGATTCTTTCCTTCGAGCCAAACCTTATCACCAACTTTGAACAGGGAGAATGTCTTCCATCCCCTTTCCTTGAGTCGCTGTTGAGCATTTACATGAGCAGCTTTAGCTTCTTCTCTTGCTTTATCTAGAATAGCGAGTCGAGATTCTAGGGTGGGGAGGAAGGTTTTGCTGATTGGTGGGTAGGCTCGTGGTTCATAACCCATCATAAGCGAGAATGGGGTTTGTTTTGTAACCAAATGTGTGGCGGAATTGTGAGCGAATTCGGCCATAGGGAGTAAATCGTGCCACTTAGCAGGATTTCCATCACAAAATATCTGAAGATAAGTTTCTAGCTCTTGATTGACGCATTCGGTTTCTCCATCAGTCTGAGGGTGATAGGCGGTGGATAGGGCGAGGTCGTATTTCAGCAGTCGTGCCAGTTCTCGAGCGAAGGCTGAGGCAAACTGAGGGCCTCTATCAGAAATGCATCGATCATGCAATCCGAATCTGGGGAAGATATGCTTGAAAAAGAGGGCTGCTACTCCTGCGGCGTCGATCGTTTTCTGACAGGGGAGGAAAATTACCCCCTTTGTAAGCCCATGGTCAACCATGACCAAAACAGAGTTGCTACACTTGCGTGGAACTATCCAGCAAGATCAAAGGTTCGACACTTAAGTCTAGAACCGATGAAAGCAACTAGTCGAGCGCACACTCTGAGGTGTAGTGCGAAGACACAAGAGGTTCTCACTAACTGCGACG
>JBBPTT010001419.1:0-10510 GCA_038094175.1 Boletellus aff. lepidospora | reverse complement strand
ATATACCTTTACCACACATGTATTTTCCTCACTCTTGTTCTATGCAAATATACATAGTCTTTTGTTGCTCCTCAGTCCTTGAGTATCCCTCAAGTCCTTTGTCCCAAAGAACCCTTAAGCCCTCGAGTACCCCTTGAGTCCTTCATCTCCCGCTGTTCTCCTAGGTGGATAGGACGCTGAGACCTCTTTGTGAGAGTCCACCCTTCCACAGGTTGCTAGAACGACACTAGATGTGCGTTCTGCATAACATCAGGCCTCTCACTTTCACACCTGTTCTCCCTTCAGTTTTAGATTCCTTAGCTAGTTCTATGCAATCTACATGTAGTTTTCTGGCCTCCATGAGACTGCTCGCTGCAGTTAGTGAGATCCTCTCATGTCTTTGCACTACACCTCAGAGTGTGCACTCAACTAGTTGCTTTCATTGGTTCTGATTAGAGATCAAACCTTTGACCTTGCTGGATAACTCCATGCAAGTGTAACACAAAGAGTAAAAAGAAACACCAGAATCTTCCAAACCAGAGTACAAAGCCATGCAAGGAATTAAAACATTTTCTTCATCACCACTATCATCCAAACCTCTACACTCCAGGATGCACTGAGTACACCTAAGGAGTCTGAGGCAAGTTCTATTGTAGAGACCATGTACAGGATCCAAATTGCAAGCAACATCAAAGGGGTACCAAGCTTCAACTCCAATTCATCAAGGGGGAAACCAAAAGGCTTGAAAGTCTGCAAGACCTCTGGTTGGATGTAGTCATATTCTGGGTCTGTAACAGAGTCAGCACTGTTTCATGAGACTGGATGTTTCTGGGAGAGAGAATGGTGCAATCCAAGAAATACTGGTCTGGGAGAGGAGCTGGTAGATTGGCAACCAGTCACAAATAGAGGGCATTGATAAAATGACCAGACAAGGAATGTGGGATTTTTCTTGTCCAATGCTTTTTTCACCTATTTTAGTTCTTCCTATTGGCAGTGGCTGGTCACTTTGGCAGCACAAATCAGCCTTGCCATGCTTGCTGGAGCAAAAACCATGTGGTTTTCTGTGTCCACTTGTAGTACACACCTTGGTGCATGGACTGCTTGCCTAAACAGGTGAGTTGCACCTTAGTTAGCCTTCACCTGCCACTTGACCACCTCACTCCAGTGTCCATGATGACCCACTTGAGGTATGCCCCTCCCCTTCACTACCATTTGACTTACATGCCCATAGACTGACAACTGGGCCACCACACTGCTGTACAGCATTGCCTGCAGCTCACCACCTCTATGTGACAATCACAGGGGCAAGTGCCTGGATTCATCAGTGCATCCCCCACCTCTGTTGTGTGCCTTGCTTCACCACCCACTGCCCATCATATCAAAAGCATGGCAGGCATATCTCACTCATCCCAACCATTGTGGGCCATGATGGCCATTTTTTGGTACATCCCTGCCATTGTTGTGTGCCCCAGCTCACCACCCACTGCCTGCCACACTTGCCCTTCATGTCACAAATGCAGTGGGCATCTTTCCATTTGTCCTCCACCTCCATCCTGTGCCCAACTCACCACTCACCACCTGCTGCATCCACCTGCCATGTCACAAACATGGTAGGCATCTTTCACTCATCCCTGCCATCGCTGCCCATCATGTCTCAAACATGATGGGCCTTTTTTGGTATGTCCCCACCTCCATCCTGTGCCCCACCTCACCACTCACCACATGGTGGGTGTATCTCCTGCATCTCACCCATTGTGGCCACATCTTTTGGTAGGTCCCTACCTCCAATGTACCATCCAACACCTGCAACCTACCCAAAGTAAGCATGCTTCCCCCTGTTGCTGTTTGACTGATATATATATACTTGGCCACCACACTGCTATGGATGCTGCAGAAGTGACAGTGACAGCAGTATCCATAACCCACCACTATCCCCATGCAACAACAAGACAAGACAAGTGAGTGATGACCACCCACCAAATCACTGGCGACACAACAGCAAGACCCAGGTGTGCACCCTTGACAAAAATGAGGGTGCCCCAACCAGGCCACAGGTACATTGTGCCACCCAGCTCACCCTCACCTCACCCCACTGGTGACATGACAGCAAGTCCCAGGCATGCACCCTCAGCAAAAATGAGGGTGCCCAAACCATGCTACAGGTATGTTGCACCATTCAGTTCATCCTCACCTCACCCTACCAGCACTCAATGGCACCAACAACCACCAGTGACATGACAGCAAGATCCAGGCACCTACCCTCGACAAAAATGAGGCTGTCCCACCTCTCTGATGTCCATGATGACAACCAGGTCAGAGGTACATCATGCTGCCTGGCTGGCCTTCACCACCCACCTGGCTGACCTACCCCATGCAGTCACCTGACTGCTACCTGGCCTGTCCACCACCACTATGTGATGGCAAGGGACAATTAGGAGAGATGATGTGTACATAGGATGTGTACAATAGATTGCAGAATATATTTTGTTTAACTATCTAAATGAATTCTAAAGGGAAAAGAAAAAAAAAATTGTAGTACCAGCACATCTCAAGGATCATTCCAGTTCAAGTTCCACCTCCACTCTGCACAGCCACAACAATGGTCCTTGCCATCTGCAGTTCAAGTGTGAGCACAAGCACTTACTGTTTCTCCCCTTTGACAACACAATTTTTTTTGCATACTGTTACGATTTTCTCTCTTTCATCCTGTATCCACCTTATTTCTATCCATTCACTTCATCAGGCAGGTCCCTTGGCTTTCTCTATGCACTTTGATTACTTCTTGTTCATCTTTGGCTCATTCTCCTGTGACATCCGAGTCATCTCAGATTATTACCCTTAGTTACCATTTGTTCCTGTTCCTGCTGTGCAATGTTGGTCACAGCTTACTTTATCATTCTACTGTGTTCTATAGACTTCAATGCTTACTAATCATTGTCTATATATACCTGTACTTTCCATGTACTCTCCTCATTCTTGTTCTGTGCAATACTATGCAGTCTCTTGTCATTCCTCAGTGCTCCTCAGTCTCCCTGAGTCTAAAGCCCTCAATCCCTTTTGGATCTCACTTCCCACTTGTTCTCCTAGGTAGTAGGGACACTGAGACCTCTTAGTGAGAGTCCACCCCTCTACAGGTTGCTTGAATGACATGAGAGTGTGTTCAGCATAACAAAAGAACAAGAGTCTCCCTCACCCCTCCTCTTTAGGAGTAGGGCCACCCCAGCACAACACCTTGCTCTCATAGAACCCTCAGACCTCCCTCAGACTCAGAACTGGAGGACACACCCCAGCACACCCCAGCCCCATCTACCTCTCTCTGCACCAACCCCTTCATATCCCTAGCTCCCCAGCCCCCAGCTCATTCTCCCAGAAGAATCACAGGGTCATCTTCGACCAACCCAGTCCATCGTCAACTCACCCAGTCCACAGCACTTTCTCAGCTGAGTCTAGGTCCTTCCTTGCCTAGACCACTCACCCCAGCACTCGCAGATACCCTCCCAGCACCAGTCTTTGCTCTCCTTGCACCTCCAGTCATCGCTCTCTCAGCCCAGGCACCCCCAGTACCACCAGCACTCCCCATTGCCCCAACACTACTCCCAGCACCTATGGCAACCACCAAACCTGAGCTTAAGGCTGCTCTCCCCCTTGACTTTTCAGGGGAGCCCAGTGAATCTATCTGTTGGATAAAGGCCATGAAAGCCTACTTCCAGATCAATCCCACCCAATACACCTCTGATGAAGCCAAGATCTTGACCACCCTCTACTGAATGAGCAAGGGACATGGTGTGTCCTTTTCAAAGATGTGGTATGACTGCATGGCTGATCCGACCATCCCCTCCACCAAGAAAACCTTTGAGAAACTCACTGATAACTTTGAGTCAACCTTCTTTCCCTTTGATATCAAAACTACTGCCTACCTTGACCTCTCCTTCATTTGTCAGAAGCTCTCCAAGATGGACGATGGTTTCCAAAAGTACATCACAGATTTCCAGAACCTAGCTGCAAAGGCAGGTATCTCTGACGATGCCACTCTCATCCACATGATCTCTGGTGGCCTGGATCATCATATTACCACCCTCATCCTCTCCATGTCCACTGTCCCCACCACCATCAAAGGATGGATTGAAAAGGTGAAGACTTTCCATGCCCAGGTTGCATGCATCAATGCCCTGAAGAAGGGGAATCACCATCCCTCCTTCTTTTCTTCCACTCATACCACCAATGCCGCCCCTTCAGACCCGAATGCTATGGATGTTGACACCCTCAGAGTAGGGAAGCTCACTCCAGAAGAATGAGCCTGATGCTTTAAGGAAGGTCATTGTCTTTGCTGCAGAAAGAAAGGACACATCTGAGAACAAGATCAATGGAAGGCTGCCTTCATCACCCCCCTTGGGCTTTTTGAACCTACTGTCATGTTTTTCAGTTTTAACAATGCTCCTCCCACCTTCCAGAGTTTCATGAACCACATCTTTGCTGACATTCTCACAGAAGGATGGTTCAAGATCTACATGGATGACATGGGTATCCACACCAAGAATGACATTGAACTCCACCATCTATGTACCCTCTGAGTCTTTCAGCAACTCCGTGATCACAATCTCTCTTTCAAGCTCTCCAAATGTTCCTTTGACACTCCAAAGATGGAATACCTAGGGATGATTATCAGCCAAGGACAGGTTGAAATGGATCCAGTCAAACTCACTGCCATTGCAGACTGGAAAACTCCCACTTCGGTTAAAGGAATTTGCAGTTTCCTTGGATTTGCTAATTTCTACAGAAAATTTATCCCCAACTTCTCTAACATCATCACCCCTCTTGTCCTCCTTACCAAGAAGGATGAACCTTGGCTTTGGACCTCACTCCAAGACAAAGCCTTCACTACTCTCAAGTCCTTTTTCTCTTCTGCTCCTGTCCTATCGCTCCCTGATCCCTCTAGACCATTCTCTCTGATGACCAATGCCTCTCTCCTTGTGGCAGGTGCAGTCCTCCTCCAAGCAGATGTTAATGGTGACCTTCATCTTTGTGCCTACTTCTCTAAAACATTCAATCATGCTGAACAGAATTATGACATTTACAATAGAGAGCTTTTAGCAGTCATCCTTGCCCTGCAAAAATGGTGGCATTACCTCCTTGGCACCCCTCATTCAGTCACTATTCTCACTGATCACAAAAACCTCTCTTACCTCAAAGACCCTTGGAAACTCTCTTGTTGCCAAGCCTGCTGGTCTCTCCTCCTTCAGGACTTCAACATCACCTGGAAGGTCACTCCTGGTACACAGATGGGCCCAGTGGACACTGTCTTGCATTGGGACTCTGTCAATACTTCCATGGACAACATTGCCCCCATCCTTCCTGAACTGGCTGTTATTACAGCCTTTGACCTTGCTCTAGCTGATAAAATCTCAGCCTCCTCTCCCTCAGATCCCCTTGTCCTTCAAGTGGTTAATGCCCTCAAAGACAACTCCCCCCTCTTCCCTCACTCCTCCCTCTCCAACTGGTCCTTACATGATGGGAAATTGTACTTTTGGGACCACCTTTATGTCCCTCCAGATGCCTGCTCCAATCTCCTTCACTCCCTCCATTCCTCTCCCACTTTGGGCCATGCTGGACAATTTCACACTAAGGTCTTGGTAGAACATGATTACTGGTGGCCAGGACTTGCTACATTCATCAAGAACTTCATTGCTGGATGTGCCCTCTGTCAACAGTCAAAGGTCAATACACACTCCACTGTTCTGCCCATCACCCCTATTCCTTCCACTTCCCCCCTCCCACTTAAACAGATCTCTGTTGACCTCATCATGGACCTCCCTCTATCATCTGGATTTGACTCTGTCATGGTTGTGGTTGACCATGGCCTTACAAAGGGGGTGATTCTACTTCCTTGCTTAAAAACCATCGACACTGCAGGAGTTGCTAAACTATTTTTTGACAATGTCTTCAAACACATTGGCCTACATGATTCCATCATCTCTGACAGAGGTCCCCAATTCACCTCAGCCTTTGCTCAGGAACTTGCTAGACTCCTCCAATATGACCTATGCCTCTCCACCACTTATCACCCCAAAACTGATGGTCAAACTGAGAGAACCAATCAGGAATTAGAAACATATCTTTGCATTTTCTGTGCCAATAAACCCCTAGAATGGTCTAACTACCTGACAACCGCAGAGTTTCATTATAACTCCATCCCACACAGCTCCACCCAGAAATCACCATTCTCCCTTCTTCTTGGTTATGAACCCTGTGCTTACCCAGCCTTGGATAAAACCTTCCTTCCTGCCCTTACTGACCATCTCTCCTCCCTAGCTAAAGCCAGGGAAGAAGCCCTAGCAGCCCATGACTTGGCCCATCTAGCCATGACTCAACATGCCACCCACTCATTCTCCCCCTGGAAAGTAGGAGACAAGGTTTGGCTAGAGGCCACTAACCTCCACATCCCTTACCCCTCCAGGAAACTCATGCCCAAACAACATGGACCCTTCAAGATCTCTCAGGTCCTATCACCACTCACTTACTGACTCCGCCTTCCTCCCACATGGAGGATCCATGATGTTTTCCATGCATTGCTCCTTTCTTCCTTTAAACAGACTGATGCACATGGTCCATCATTCTCTAGACCACTGCCCACACTGATTGCTGATGAAGAAGAGTATGAAGTTGAGGCACTTCTTGCACACTGGGGATCCCCTGGCTATTACAAGTACCTGATTGCATGGAAAGGTTACAGTTCTTCTGAAAATACATGGGAACCAGAAAGAAATCTCCATCATACCCCCCTTATTTTATCCAAATATAAAAAAGACCATCACTTACGATAGATTCTAATGTACCTCATTCTCCACCCTTTTATTCCACTCCTCTCTGCCCTTGTCTTTATCACCCTCCTTGCTATTTTCTTCTCAGTCTACTAGCTATACACTTAAACATGACCATCCCTACTTCCCCCCATTCATCCCCCTCCTCTTCTATCTCTGCTGCCTCCATTCATCATGCCACTCTTCAAAACACCCCAGTCCAACCAACTTATCTCCCTTGCCTCTCCGAGCGAATTCTCTCCATTCTACATTTACATGGTTTCCACATTTTCGTTTCTCAATTGCCCCTTAACCTCGTCTACCCATTATTCAGTACTATCTTCACCAGTATGCCCATCTTTGATCAAGATGCCTATGTCTCTCACATCCTCTCATCCTCCAACCTCATACTCAGATCCCAATGAACCTCCCCAGATGATTCCTCCCCCATCACTCTTTCTGTGCTCCTTAGCCAACCGTCCTCAGCTCATGCTTTCACCCCCTAGCTGGAGACTACCCTTGTTGAATCCCTGCCACCCCCATCTGTCCCCTCTGACAAGGTAGATGAGGTGATCTACATCTCCCCTCCCCAATCATATGTAATCAATCTCCCCAACAGCACCACTGTCCTGTCCTCTCCTACTCACATCCTACCATGGCCTTTTCATCCCACTCCTGCAACCTCCACCACCCAGTGCTTCCATTGTCATGAACTGGGCCATTACATTGAAAATTGCCCTGGATACACCTGCCCTAACTGCCACCACTTCACTCTGGGCCATTGTTGGAGAGAGTGCCTCACCAGCCAATGTGATGTATGTTTACATTGGAGACATAGTGCTAGAGCCTGCTCTACTCGCATCTGCTCTGGTTGTAATCAATCTGGACATGTCTTCGACGATTATCTGTTTGAACATCTCACTCCTGCACAGTCTACCAGCCTTTTTGGAGGAAGACCATCTGCTATGGATTGAACCTGGGGTTCAATTGTACGAAGGGGGTAATGTTATGATTTTCTCTCTTTCATCCTGTATCCACCTTATTTCCATCCATTCACTTCATTGGGCAGGTCCCTTGGCTTTCTCTACACACTTTGATTACTTCTTGTTCATCTTTGGCTCGTTCTCCTGTGACATCCGAGTCATCTCAGATTATTACCCTTAGTTACTGTTTGTTCCTGTTCCTGCCATGCAATGTTGGTCACAGCTTACTTTATCATTCTACCATGTTCTATAGACTTCAAAGCTTACTCATCATTGTCTATATATACCTGTACTTTCCATGTACTCTCCTCATTCTTGTTCTGTGCAATACTATGCAGTCTCTTGTCATTCCTCAGTGCTCCTCAGTCTCCCTGAGTCTAAAGCCCTCAATCCCTTTTGGATCTCACTTCCCACTTGTTCTCCTAGGTAGTAGGGACACTGAGACCTCTTAGTGAGAGTCCACCCCTCTACAGGTTGCTTGAATGACATGAGAGTGTGTTCAGTGTAGCAGATTTCTCCTTTGTCTTTTCCAGTAGGGTGAAGCTGGGATACATAGATCTCAAGGGTGGAGGGAGGAGTTGGAATGACTGGAGGAGGAATTGGAACTGGGGTGGTTGAAGTGGTGACAACTTGGGTGCAAGGACAAGAGGGTCGAGAAGGTGGTACATTTGTTTGCATTGTGCCCCTTCCTTCACCATTGAAGGCAGCAGCCTTCTTTGAAACATTTGGCCCATTCCTCTGGAGTGAGCTTCCCTACTCTGAGGATGTCAACATCCATGGCATTCAGGTCATGAGAGCTGGTGGAGGTGGTACAAATGGTAGAGAAGAAGGAGGGATGGTGGTTTCCCTTCTTCAAGGCATTGATGTGAGCAACTTGAGCATGGAAGGTTTTTGCTTTTTCAATCCAACCATTGATGGTGTCTGGGATAGTGGACATGGAGAGGATGAGGGTGGTGATGTGTTGGTCTGAACCTCCAGTCATCATGTGGATAAGGGTAGCATTATCTGAGATACCTGCTTTGGTGGTGAGATTCTGAAAGTCATTGATGTACTTTTGAAAGCTATCATCTATCTTGGTGGGTTTCTGGTGGAGAGAGGAGAGCTCTAAGTGAGCAGTGGTTTTGATATCAAAGGGGAAGAAGGTAGACTCAAAGTTGGAGGCAAGTTTGTCAAAGGTTTTCTCAGTGGAGGGGGTTTTGGGGTCAGCCATTCAGTCATACCACATCTCAGAGAAAGATACACCATGTCCCTCACTCATTTGGTTGAGGGTGGTCATAACCTTGGCCTCATTAGAGGTATACTTGGTGGGGTTGATCTGGAAATAGGCCTTCATGGCCTTAATCCATCAGATAGACTCACTGGGTTCCCCAGAGAAGTCAAGGGGGAGAGCAGCCTTGAGCTCAGGTTGGGTGGTTGCTATGGGTGCCAGAGGCTGTGTTGGGGCAATGGAGGGCATTGGAGGTGGTACAGAAGATGCTGGAGGTACCAGGGCTAGGAGAGCGACTGCAGGGAGGGCAAGGACTGGTGCTGGGGTTACTGCAAGTGCTGGGGTGAGTGGTCTAGGCAAGGGAGGACCTAGACTTAGCTGAGAGAGGGCTGGGGACTGGGTGAGATGTCTGTGGACTGGGTTGGTCGAAGATGTTCCAGTGATTCTCCTTGGGGAAAGAGCTGGGGGCTGGGTAGCAAAGGGGTTGGTCTAGGGGGAGGTGGTCGATGTTACAGTTTTCCTTGCCCTATGGGCTATCCTCAGGTCTAAGCCCCTATTTTCCTTCATATCTTATCTTATCTTGACCACTTTAGTTCCTCTTTGCTTTCATCACCAGATCTTATCAATCTGGTTGCCTGGTTATGTCCATCACATTCCCTTGACAGGACATGACTCACTCTGACTCACCCTCTGATGGTAACTGCTTACCTACTCATTCAATTGTATTCCATAGTGTTCCTTGATTACTCATCAATCACTATATATACCTTCACTTTAGCACTTTGTACTTCACTCTTGATCTGCACCATAACATGTGTACCTTGTGTCTTCCCTCAGTCTTCATCCACAAGCTATGCTCACAGTCCCTCAGCCTTTGTCCATGAGCTATGCTCAAAGTCCCTTCATCTTGATCTTCAGATCCTCATCAATTCAGCTCCTTCATCACTCAAGTATCCTTTGAGCTCCTCAGCTTTTGTAATCTCACAATCTCCTAGGTTGATAGGATGCTGAGACCTCTTCATGAGAATCCACCCTTCCATAGGTAGCCGCAATGACACTAGGTGTGCATTCAGCATAACAAAAGATCAAGAGTCTCCCTCGTCCCTTCTCTCTAGAAGTAGGACCACCCAACAACACTCAGTACCACCCAGCCCAACAACATGTCCCACCACTGAGCCACCTCTGACCACCTGTCCAAGGAGAAACCCAAGACCCCAGTCCCAACCACTGCCTCATGGCCTGACTCATGGGAAAGACCCACTACCAGGACAGTACATGGTATCACTCAGTCACCTAGCCTCCCCACCAGAAGAGTCACCAACCCCTCTATGGCCAGCTCCACCCAAGAACTCATCACTTGGTCCCCCATCTTCAGTCTGCTCACCATCACACCAGCAGAAACCCCCTCTACCTTCATTCCAGTACACATCCCCTCACTCCTAGTCCCAGCCTCATCCACCCCTCCAGAAATAACTATGCCAACCCCAGACATCCCACCTGTCTTAGCACTCCCAGCACCCCCAGTCCTGACAATCTCAGTCACC
>JBBPTT010001417.1:0-10511 GCA_038094175.1 Boletellus aff. lepidospora | reverse complement strand
CACAGGATATGCCTCTAGCACATGCAAATAAGGCCTTGAAGGTCACCAAAGAATGGATTGAGGTCCTCAGTCACACAATACTGGATGATAAGGAGGAGTTGCACGAAGAGCAGCAATACTAGATGAAGGAGTGGTCAACAGCTATGGCACGTGGTTTGTTATTGCATATGACTTGGTATTGAGATGTGGAATAGGCAGAAGCGAGTGCCTGCCTAGCCAAGCTGAAGGAACTCGGTGTCCAGCCATTCCTTGCAAATACAATAGTGACAGTTCTTCAAGAATGCAATGGCTATGTGGAAAAATGGTGGGCAGAGATCACTGAAGAGGACTGGCAGCAACAGCAACAAGACATGGTTGAGTGAGTGTGAGTAAGGGCAGAGGAAGAATGACAAGTGGCAGAGGAGCAGCAATGGGCAGTGGCAGCCCAGCAAGCCACAGGCAATCAGAACAATGAGAGTGGAGCTGAGGATGACAGGTCTCTCTTCACAGGTGGCACAGGAGAGTTGGTGGGGGTTGGGTCCAGAGCTCCAGGACCATCAATGTCTGAGACCAGTGGAGCTACTTGGTCATCCAAGAGATGCAGGGTGAGTGACCAGTAACAATGATACTACCAAGACTAATAAACCTAGTGCCCCACTCCTCTCTTCTATCTGGAGCACATTGAAGACGAGGATGTGCTGCCAGCCAAAAAATCGACTTTGACAATCTTCAAGCCTGGACCAGATGATGTCCAGCATGAGTTGCTGTGCAAGGAGTGCAAGAAGGTCTAGCATGCATGCTTTGACAAAGAAGATAAGGTATGCACATGATGCCAAATGCTGAAGCTCGCATGCAGCAAGTCTCTGGGTCATGGAAAGGCTGGTTGAGGGAAGGCAGCAATGAAGAAAACAACAATGATGAAGCCAGCAGGGATGGAGAGCATGCCCTCAGCCTCAACAAAATGCAAGGGCAAGGAGCCTGGTAAGTGGTTCTTGTCATCGCTACCTCTACTAACCGTTGTGTAGTCCAGAAATGTCAGCCTCATCAAAAGCCATGGCCAAACCCTTCCCAAGACATCATTGACATGCAGGACTCTGAAGATGAGTCCAGACCTGCAAGTGAGCAGGAGGCACTGATGCCAAAAAAATTCACGTTCATCTTCAAGAATAAGAACACGCCTACAAGGGAGAAGATGGCCTATGCAATCACAGCCATGGAGACTACAGTCCAGTCATTGCAAGTGGTCATTCAGAAGGAGATTGCAGGTCTCACAGCTGTTCAAGCTTTGGTCTAGAAGCAAATCACAAGTCTTTCTGGATTGGCAATAGACATGGGGAGTCAGCTTGAGCAGATCGAGTTGATGAAAACCATGATCAAAGGCTTGTAGTTGCATCTGGTAACCCTCTCTCCGCATCATCTACATTTTGTAATTGTTTTGTCTTGTGTGCATGCAATGTCTCTGTGTCTGGTCTATATCTGCATGATCCCTAAGTACAAATTTAAAAAAATGGTAAGAAAAATGACCATGAAACAAAATAATAAGGAAATGATTGTATGACACCTGTTTGTGAGGTACCTCTTGACTTGTTTTCTTCATTTGACTTCTGGACTTCTACACCTGCTGCAATAGTCATGATTCGGAAGGTTTGGATAGGGGCTTTCAAAGTAAAGCTTCATTAGAGAAACAAAGTGACAACCTGAGTACGATCTTATTAAAAATTGCATGTTCAATAAAAGGGTTACCATAGATGATCTGTTTTGTTGTTTTTGTCTTTGGAGAGCAAGGATGTGAGACACTAGTCGAATCCTGGGGTGAAACAGAGGTCTCTGGACTAAACCTGGGGTAGAAACAGGATACATATACTTTTTGATATGGGGGACTGCTAGTTGTGAATGCCAGTGGCCTCCTCTTCCTCAACATCATTCTCCCCATCTTCCTCAGCATTGAACTTGTTGAGCTCATGATCATCCAAGCCAGTCAAGTCAGTGACTGGGATGGTGACCTTCATCCTTGGAAAGTAGGGTAGCAGATGAAATGCAGCATACCGCAACTTAGAGATGGCACCATCCAACTTGGCCAGCAGGTACAAACTGCCAGTAGTCTGGTGAAAGACCACTATTGGACTGAGGTAGCATAGCTTCATCTTCCAGTTTAACTCTTTCTCAATCTGGGAGTTCCGGACCAGAACGAGATCGCCAGGATGGTACTCATGATCACAAATTTGATTCTTGAAATGCACCATAAAATGTTTGATAGATGTGAAACGAGATTGGAGGACATGTTCACACATGGAGTCAATATCTTCCTGATGTTTTTGGAGCTGTGAAGCTTGCCAAGCAATCAGGGCCGTGGTAGAGACATGATCAGTATTCAGAGCGGAGACAAGAAATGTAACCTCTGCAAGATCAAATGGAAACAAAGGTTCAATGCCATGAACCATGAAATACAGTGAAAGTCTGGTGGACTTTAAGATCATGACACACTCTGCCCAGAACACAGAGTGAGTGGTTGATGTCCAGTGAATCTCTCCCCCCAGGGTACTTTTGATGATGGCCTCCTGGACATCAAAGTGACACCGTTTGACCATGCCATTTGTCTGCAAGTTGTAAGGGGAGATCCAGATATGGTGGATGCCATACTGGGCAGCAAGGAGATCTAAAGCTTGGATGAAAGCAGAACTGTTGTCAGTGATGAGCTCAGAGACAGCACCCCATTGGCAAAGAATATCCTTGAAAATAAAGGAAGAGATAGCAGATGCATTCTCCAACCACAACATTCACCATTCCAGGTATGCCATAAGAGTGCACCAAGCCTGGATGATGAAGCAATAGCCACTGGGGTGTGGCATCAACATTGTATTGATGTGAACTTTGCAAAAAAGTCCACTGATGACTGGAACAGTAGGTGGGATATGGAACCAGGAGGTTAGTGGATTTGGCATTCGTGACAAGTTTTGATGTACCACTTGACATTGTCAACTAACATGGGCCACCAGAACTGGAGGAGCAGATGAGTCCAGACTGAGAAGAAACCTTTGTGCCTGAGGTCATCATGAGCCTCCTTAATGAGTCCATATTGTCACCCCAGAACTGGAACCAGCTGATGATGGCTGTTATGATTTTTGCTCTCGCTTCTACCTTGTTTCTTCTCTCAATTGAGTCACTTCACTATGCCAGCCCCTATGGGCTGTTTTCCCCTAGTTTTAGTCATTTCCTCTTTGTCTTCAGCTCTTCTTCTCTTTCAATCCAGATCCAGTTGGATCTGTCTGTTTAGTTACTGTTCATGTACCTTGATGGTAACCTTTTCCTTTGTCATTGTTCTACCATGTTCCATAGATTTCCCTGATGACTCATCATGGCCTATATATACCTTTATCTACTTGTGTATTTCCTCACTCTTGTTTTATGTAGTAATACACAGTCTTTTGTCACTCCCAAGTCTCGATCCTTTGGATCTCTTGCCACTAAGTCCCTTGTGTCTTGAATACCCCTCAAGACCCTCACTCTCTCTGTTCTCCTAGGCAGTCAGGATGCTGTTGACCTCTTCATGAGTGTCCACCCTGCTGCAGGTTGCTTGAATGGCACAAGAGTGCATTCAGCATAACAAAAGAACAAGAATCTCCCTCACCCCTCCTCTTTAGGAGCAGGGCCACCCCAGCACAACGTCTCACTCTCACTGCACCCTTAGGCCCCCCTCCGGCTTAGAACCTGAGGAAAACCCTCAGCACACCCCAGCCTCATCCAACTCTCCCTGGACCAACCCCTTTGTGTCTTTAGCTCCCCAGTCCTCAGCTCCCTCTCCCAGGAGAATCACAGGAACATCTATGACCAACCCAGGTCATTGACAACTCACTCAGTCCCCAGCACTTTCTCAGCTAAGTCTGGGACCCTCCTCATCCAGACCACTCACTCCAGCACCAGCTCTTGCTCTCCCTGCACCTCCAGTCATTGCTCTCCCAGCCCAAGCACCTCCAGCACTCTCCACCACCCAAACACAGCCCTTAGCACCCATGAAAACTGCACAACCAAAGCTTAAGGCCACTCTCCCCCTCAACTTCTCGGGGGAGCCCAGTGAGTCCATTTGATGGATCAAGGCCATAAAAGCCTACTTCCAGATCAACTCCACTCAGTACTTCTCCAACAAAGCCAAAGTCATGACCACTCTCAACTGAATGAGCAAAGGATGCAGTGTGTCCTTCTCAGAAATGTGGTATGATCACATGGCTGACCCAAACATCCCCTCTACCAAGAAAACCTTCAACAAACTCGCCTCCAATTTCAAGTCCACCTTCTTTCTGTTTGATATCAAAACCACTGCCTGCCTCGAGCTCTCCTCTCTCCAACAGAAGTCTACCAAGACTAATGACGGTTTCCAGAAGTACATCACTGATTTCCAGAACCTAGCTGCAAAAGCAGGCATCTCGGATGATGCCACCCTCATTCACATGATGACAGGAGGGTTAGACCAACATATCATGACCCTAAACCTCTCCATGTCTGCTGTCCCTGACACCATCAAGGGATGGATCGAAAAGGCAAAGACCTTCCATGCCCAGGTTGCCCATATCAATGTCCTAAAGAAAGGAAATCACCAATCCTCCTTCTTCTCTCCCACTTGTGCTACTAGTACCACCTCTTTGGACCCAAACACAATGGACGTTGACACCCTCAGGGTAGGGAAGCTCACTCCAGAAGAATGGGCCCAATGCTTCAAAAAAGGTCACTGCCTTCACTGCTGAAAGAAGGGGCATAACACAGAGAAGTGCACCACCTTCTCCATCCCTTTCAAACCTTCTTGTCCTTGACCCCAGACAGTCTCTGCCACTTCCTCCAATCCAGCTCCCCCAGTCACCTCATCACCCTCTGCTCTTGAGTCCTATATGACTCAACTTCACTCCACCAGAAAGAACGAAGGAGAAATCCTTCAAACTCTCAAACTCTGTTTTGAACCTGAAGATATGAAAATAGATTCCTTTAACTCGAGTTTTTAAAAGGGAAAGTTGCCTTGATGTCCTCTTTCCCTCATGTACTAGTAGGCCATCACAATGAAAGAACTATTTGTCTTCCCATTCGGCTACAATCTAAGTCCCAAATCATTGACACCACCACTCTAGTTGACAGTGGAGCCACTGGCAACTTCATTGACACCAGTCTTGTCCCTCACCTCTGTTCAAACATTCATTGAATACTCCAACCCCTCACCACTTCCAATGTGGACAGCACCCCCAACCACAAAGGAATCATCAAATTTGTCATCTCCACCAAAGCAATCTTCTCTTTGTTCTTGGAAGACATCAACTTCATGGTCACCTCTTTAGGAGAAAAAAAGGTTATTTTAGGAATGCCTTGGCTGAAGAAGTGAAACTTGGACATCAACTGGATCATCAAGACCATCACCCTTTGCTCTTTGTCTCCTCACTCCATCAATAAACTCACCCTCTCAACTTAACTTGCACAACAGGAAGCTCCCAAAGAACAGGAAGTCCCAAATTGGTGTAAGGAATACTCTGACATCTTCTCTGAGAAGATGTTCAGTGTTCTTCCCCCCCATTGCCCTTACGATCATGTCATTGAACTAAAACCCTCCTTTGTCCCAAAGATAGCCAAGGTATACCCTCTCAATGTTACACTTGCATGGAGTTATCCAGCAAGGTCAAAGGTTCAACAACAAGTCCAGAACCAATGAAAGCAACTAGTCAAGCGCATACTCTGAGGTGTAGTGCGTAGACACAAGAGGTTCTCACTAACTGTGATGAGCAGTCTCATGGAGGCCAGAAAACTACACGTAGATTACATAGAACTAGCTGGGGAGCCATGGTACAAAATGGGTTCAACTATATAGTCCAGGGATGGGCTGTGTGTATAGCCGTGATGAGTCAGAATGAGTCATTGGTAACTAAGGTGAGAGATGTATCAATGCACAGCATCAAAGATGGGATCAAGGGATCAAAAGATGGTGGCTGTGAGGCTATGCATGGTTACCATCATGGTGAGATGGTGAAGGTGTGACAATGTGAAGGGGTGACAATGTGAAGGGAAAATGGGTATCAAAGGAGTAGTTGTCAGTGTTCCTTGGTTTGGCTGATATGACGAAGATCCTAAGGGTTCATCAGTAATCATCGTTTGTTGAGTAAAGAGTAGGGGGACTTATCAAAGAGGAGAAAAGGAAAAACTGTAACAATACCCCCTTTGTATATTGGAGATTCCAGCTCCAAGACTCTTGTCTCTAGTAGTTTCTTCGTCGATACTGGAGAGGTGATTTTAATAGAGAAATTTTATCGAGGAAGGCTGATGGATGTTGTTTCCTATAGGTGGAGAGGAGTTCTTGGGCGTTAGAGAGGTTGGCTGCTGGTTCCCAGGTATTTTCTGCTGAAGAATATCCTTTCCATTTGACTAGATATTTTGTTCATCTGGCATGTCCTCTATGCATGAGAATAGCTTCCACTTCATATTCTTCTTCTCCTTCAATGGTGTTGGGTGGGGGTCAAAGGAAGTTGGGCCCATGCTCTGGTGTTTCAACAAACCGAGTGAGGAGAGAGGCATGAAAAATGGGGTGTATCTTCCAAGAAAGAGAGAGACGTAGCTGATATGTGACTGAGGAGACAACCTTCTCAATCTCGAAGGGGCCTTCCCATTTCGGGGTGAGTTTTTGAGATGGATAAGGGATGGAAAGGTTCTTTCCTTCAAGCCAAACCTTATCACCAACTTTGAATGGGGAAAATGTTTTCCATCCCTGTTCCTTAATTCTTTGCTGAGCATTGATATGGGTGGCCTTGGCTTCCTCTCTTGCTTTGTCTAGGATGGAGAGTCAGGACTCAAGTGTGGGGAGGAAAGTCTTGCCAATTGCAGGGTAAGCTCAGGGTTCATAACCCATCATGAGTGAGAATGGGGTTTGTTTAGTGACCGAGTGTGTAGCAGAATTATGAGCAAATTCGGCCATTGGGAGTAGATCGTGCCACTTAGCAGGATTTCCATCACAAAATATCTGAAGGTAAGTCTCCAGTTCCTGATTGACGCATTCAGTTTCTCCATCGGTTTGAGGATGGTAAGCAGTAGATAGGGCGAGGTTGTATTTCAGTAAGCAGGCCAGTTCTCGAGTGAAGGCTGATGCGAACTGAGGGCCCCTATCTGAGATGCATAGATCATGTAATCCAAATCTAGGGAAGATATGTTTGAAAAAGAGAGCTGCTACTCCTGCAGCATTGATGGTTTTGAGACAAGGGAGGAAAATTACCCTCTTTGTAAGCCCATGGTTGACCATGACCAAAACAAAGTCAAGCCCTGCAGATATTGGAAGGCCCATGATCAAATCCATTGAGATATTCTGGAAAGGGCGAGTAGATTCCATTGCATTGGAGATGGTCAGCAGTGCAGTTGGGTGAGTGTTGATCTTGTGCGATTGACAAACCACACATCCTTTGATAAATTTGCAAACAAAGGTTGAAAGCCCTGGCCACCAATAATCCTGTTGGAGGAGGGAGAGAGTCCTAAAATACCTGCCATGTCCTCCTGCATCAGATTCATGGATCTTGGTGACCAATTTATGCCATTGAGACTCAGGGATAAAGAAATGTCCCTTGTAGTACAACATTTCGTCCAACCATCTCCAATCCTCAGGGGAGGCTTGAGGGAAAAGTGAGGATCCTTTCTGCAAGGCCGAGATTGCTTCTAGAGCCACTGGGTCTTCTTTGGTAGAATGGATGATCTTTTCTCAGAGATCGAGATCAATGAGATTGATAAATAGATCATTAGGCAATAACACCACATCTTGATTGTCAGTGGTGGTGTCAAGGTCGTCCTTTCTGGAGAGGGCATCAGCTGGGCCCATCTGTGATCCGCAGAGGTTGTGATATCGGATGTCGAAATCTTGGAGGAACAGCATCCATCTGGCTTGGCATCTAGAGAGTTTATGTGGCTGTTTAAAGTATGCCAAGTTCTTATGATCGGTTTGGACAGTCACCTGATGTTCTGTTCCTGACAAATAATGTCTCCATTCTTCCAAAGTGTGTATTACTGTGAGTAATTCCTGATCATAGATGTTGTAGCTTCGTTCTTCCGGAGAGAAGGTTCAGGAGAAATAGGCACAGGGATGGAGATCTCCATTTCCATCGGTTTGCATCAGGACTGCTCCACAAGTGGTGAGTGAGGCGTCGGTCATGACTGTGAACGGTTTAGTAGAGTCGGGCATTTTTAATACTGGTTTTGAAAGGAAAGCTTTCTGGAGCATTTGAAAGGCTTTCTTGCAGTCGTCAGTCCAGTTCCAGGTTACCCCTTTCTTGGTTAATTTGTGTAGGGGTCAGCAGATTCCCAAGAAGTCAGGGATGAACTTCCTATAGAAATTAAAGAATCTGATAAATGATCAGATTTGTTTAACCGAGGTCTGGCTTTTCCAGTTTTTGATTGCTTGGAGTTTTCCAGGGCCTAAGGTGATTTTGCCTGGTCGAACTATCATATCAAGATAGTCGACTTCCATGACATTAAATGAGCATTTACTTAGCTTGAGGAATAGGTCGTTTTCCATCATTCACTGGAGAACTCAGCGAGTTCGTTCCGTACATTTTGCAGGATCATTGGAGGCAATGATGAGATCATCCATATATATGATTAGCCATCCTTCGGTGATCATATCAGCAAATACATGATTCATCAGTGCTTGGAATGTAGCTGGTGAATTGCTTTGTCCAAAGAACATGACCATTGGTTTGAAGAGTCCCACTGGGGTAATGAAGGCAGCCTTCCATTGATCTTCGGAGGGAATAAGTACATTGTTGTATCCCCATCGAATATCCATTTTGGTGAAGATCATAGTGTCTTTTAGTTGATCTACAAGTTCCAAGATGTGAGGTAAAGGGTAAGTGTTTTTGATCGTGTGTTGATTGAGGTATCGATAGTCTTGACATGGTCATAGTCCGTTGTCTTTTTTGGGTATGAAGAAGAAAGGGGAGGCTTGGGGAGATTGGGATGGGACTATTGTTCCTTTCTTGAGATTTTCATCAACAAACGCTTTACATGCTTCCAACTCTTTTGGGTTGAGAGGATATACTTTTGCTACCCTAGGAACAAATGTATCAGCAAGATCAATGTGATGGTCATATTTTCGAGATGGAGGGAGCTTCCCGAGTGGGGGTTCTTCAAAGACTTTCCTGAATTCTTCAAATTTGGAAGGTAAGATCATTTCTTGTTTGGTCTTTTGTTGTTCCTGAGCAATCTCCATGAATCTAGTGATCTTTCGGATCCATTCTGTTTTGATGTGCTCATCCAGGTCAGTTTTCAGGTATTGTAGCAGGTGATCTTGTTCATCCATGGACTGCTGTAGAGAGAGGGAGTTGATGATCTCCAGCAATCAGATTTTTCTCTTGGCCCAGTCAATTTCTGGGTTAACCATTTGTAACCAGGTCATTCCTAGAATGACATCTTCCTTTCCACAATTGATGATGAAGAGGTCCTGTTTTTCTAGGAGAAGATTTCCTGTGGATAGGGAAAGTGTTACTTTCCTTTGTATGTGTCTGTTACTATTCTCAGTTCCATCGGCATTCGACGCTTTGATGGGTGTTTTCAATTTGGTGGTGGTCCATCCCATTCATTCCACTAAGTTTCGGTTTATGAAACAGTTGCTTGCTCTGCTGTCTACCAGGGAAGAGACCTCAGCGTCTTTGTTGGTTCCTTCTTCCTGTAGAAGGGTTGGGAGTTGGATTGCTCAATCCAGGATAGGAGGTAAGGGCACGATGGCCACCTTCTCTTCTTTTGGAGGGTTAGTTCTGAAGTACATTTCTAGGACTTTTACAGCATCTTTAGCAGTCACTCCTTTTCTTGCTAGGAGTTTTCTCATTTGTTCATCTAGGAGTGCTTCCTTATCTGATTGTATGGAATCGCAATTAGGGACTTGCCGGGGGCTAGATTGTCTTTTCCTGGAATGATTTCTTGTGTGACATCCCCTTCAATGACATATGAAACATCAGTTGTTTCATCGGTGTTCTGTTCATTGTTGAGAAGATAGTCAGATTACATTGATATTGACATCTACATCCATAGTGTCAGGGTCAGATTTCTCGATTTCCTCAGGTTCTTCCTGCATCCATTCTTCCTGTTCAGGTTTGAATGGTTCCTTCTGCAGTTGCTGTGTCCTGGTTCAGATTTGGTCAAATTGAGCGGCTTTCTCTATCTATTTATTCCACATATCTGGTGGTGGATCTACTGTGGTCATAAGGTTGACTAGGTGGGTATCGACAGCTGTTCTGAGCAGGTCGATCAAGATTTCGTGTTATTGACCCATGCTTGCCATAGAGGCAAGGAGTTCAAATTGAATTCGAAAAGTGGGGAACGACTTCCTTCTCTGTTTCAAAGCGTAAAGTTGTGATCTCGCATCTGCCTGAGAATCACCTGGGGTGAATACATTGAAGAATCCTTCTTCGAGTTCCTTTAGAAGTTGACTCATTCGTTTTCTGCTGGTTACCGCATCTTGGAGGTTCTGGTACCATCCCTCAGCAAAGATTGCTGCCATTCCACTTATCATGTTGTTGAGAATAATGACT
>JBBPTT010001416.1:0-10511 GCA_038094175.1 Boletellus aff. lepidospora | reverse complement strand
GGACGTCGGACAAGCGCCTGCGGACATTGCGAACGTACTTTCGGGTGAGGCACCTGAACACGGGGTGCTATCTTTTTTCTCACAAGGTCAAACTGCCCGAGTGGGGTTTCGACCAGCAGGAAGTCACTTGCAACAAGAACGCGGTGCGAGCGAATTCGCTGTGGTACATCGAAAGTGCCTCCAAGCATCCACAGTGTACGTGATTCGAGCGTCAAGTGTGTCGGTGCGCTGATCACAGGAGACGGGCGCGCAGTCGGTGCTGATGCACAGGTGGTCAATTACAAGATCCCCGGGTTTCTGTCCAAGTTTTGGGAGCTGCAACAGGTCATGTGGACGACGAACGCTGGTTTGACGGACAGGCATGCCTACGACTCCCGTCCGCTGAGCTGGCCCCGCCTTCGCCGTGGTATCGTAAGTCGACTCGGCGTATCCAGCGGTCGGCCCTCGGGTGCTCACACAAGTCGCAGAACTTTTGGGTGAAGGACCACCGCCAGATCTACTTGATTGGAAACCCGTTCGTTTGGTGGCTTAGTACTGCTTCAGTCATTGCTTATGCGCTTGCTCGCGGATTTCTTATCCTCCGCGCCAAGCGAGGGTACAAGGACTTTGAAAACAGTGAGCATCGTGTTGGATCTTGTGCGTGCTTTACTCTCGTTGACCAACCTATCTAGCCAGAGTGGTCAAGTATGACGCCATCTGCGGATTCCTCTTTTCCGGCTACGTCCTGCATTACTTTCCCTTCTTTCTCATGAGTCGCCAACTGTTCCTACACCACTATTTCCCTGCGCTCTATTTCGCGATCTTGATGTCGTGTGCCGTATTCGACTTTACGACGTCGTTGCTGAAGCCCAGGATTCGACTTCAGATTGCGGCCGTGCTCGCGATCGTCGCGATTTGGAATTTCTCCAAGTTGAGCCCGCTGGCGTATGGAAACCCGTGGACGAGGACGCGGTGTACGAACGCGCAGTGGGTCAAGACGTGGGACTTTGCCTGGTACCGTTTCCTGTCCTCTTGTTCTTTTTTCTTGGCTGATGGTGGGGCGGGTACAGCAACGAATTCCCGGACGATGTGTGTCTTTTTTTTCCGTTTGATGGAATGCGCCAAATTGACTCGTTTGGCCTTTACAGCATAGCGGGACTCTGATGACGACGCAGAACAAGACGACGCCCCTGGCGACGGTGGGCGGTGAGCCTGGCGGACGCGCCGCGATCGTCGTCGACGATGCCGCCGCCCAGCAACAAGGCATCGTGGCCGACGAAGGGAGCACGGCCATTCCTTCTGGCATCGTCGCCGAGCCTGGCAAGGACGTGTTTGCCAAGGGCGAGAGGGAGAGGAAGGCCAAGAGCGTTGCGCAGTCGTCGGGCGATTCGGAACCCAAGGATGGCGTCTTGTCGTCTTTTGGAGGAGACGTGGATCGGGTGGTGAGCGTCGTGGTCAGCAGTGCCGAGGGGGCGGAGAGCGTGCAGGGTGGCGAGGAGACGGCATCACCCGAGCCCGTCGAAGCGGCGTCGTCATCGGGACCTGTGCTCGTGGGAGGGGAAGAGATGGCGGTTCCGGGCGGAAAGCCAGAAGGGCCTCTGGAACACGCAGAGGCGCTGGCCGATCAGGCTGCCCACGAGCTGTACCCCGAGGCGAGGGACGGGGCAGCGGACCAGCAACAGCTGGCGCGCGACGAGTAAATGACCTGGGATGGCTGCGTTTCGTTCTCTTTTGTATTGTACGGGCGCGATCTTTAGAGGATGTCAAGGGAATGGACAAACTGGATTTATTTTTTTTACAGGATCGGGTGTCTTTACAAGACTGATTAGTGGGCATCGCGCGATCGGTCTCAGGCCGAACCTGGTAAAGTCGACCGTCTCGACGTCGGTGAGCACGTCCTTGCGTACATGAATGCGCGTGACGGGCCCGAAGGGTAAGTACTTTTGCACCCACATGATCCTCGACCAGGGGAAGGACCGTCAGACGATGGGCATCGCGGTCTAGTGTAGCGTCTGCATTGCTATGCTCAACGAACTCGCTTCTCTTTTTGAGACGCGCGCTCGGGGTGTCTCCGTGTCTGGTGACGTCGATCTGTCCCATGTGTCAATCACTGTGACCAGCCTGGCCACATCATATAAACGCACGCTGGGTCACCAGGCCAGGTGAGTCCACTTAAACGCCCCATGTCCAGCAGGCGGTGGGGGCACGGACGATGGCAACGACGAGGGGAGGGGGTGGTGGGTGGTTCTTGTGTTGAGAAATTCGGACAAGTGAGCGGGGGAGGAGAAATGAGGGGGGCAGTACGTGCGCGCATCAGTCATCACGGGAATACCGCTAGCCTGATAGATCCTTCTAATTTCAACTGGCAATTTATTTATCACAAAGGGTATACATGGTTGTATAAGTCACATATTTAGTAGCAAGATTATGTACAGATGATAAGCTGTTATATGGTTACAATCGGATTTACACTCCTGCTTAAAAGAATTTCTACATATATTGGGTTGTAAGGTTTGCACAACAACTGCATTCCATTTCTCATCTCACACTGTTCATAAGTGGGACAGAAAATATTGTAATTGACCAAACAGCCTCTCTCTCTGAAGAAAACCATTAGTTTTTCTCAGTGATGCAGACATTTACATATGGCCAAGTGCTTGTATCATTGGTATTCTGAACTATTGGGTGGTCAAGCCAGCAGGAGAATGTGGAAGACTGAAAGTAGCCTTCCGAGTGTGTGCTCACTCATGGGTCTGATTGTGAACACATTGTTCAAGAGTAAAAGTAGGGGACCACCTCTTTCACCATGGTTGTAAATCCCCCACCTCAAAATGCATGTCAACTCAAACAGTTAGCAGAACAGGCTGGCTTGGGGTGGCTGCATGAGAAAAGGAATGGTTACATGAGCCAGAGATGCCATATTGTCCAAAATCTCTGGTTCCATAAACCCAGCTCACACAAAATGGGTGTGGGATGACTTTCAGATTCTAGACCAAAACGAGTGTGACATCAACATGTTTCACAGTCCGATCAGATCAGATAACAACCCATTCATTGACTCTATGGCATTGCCAAACAAGAAACGCAGAAAAAACATTGAGGAATTCCTGATCCCATCTGTACACAAGGCCATGGACGAAGCTACATGGTTGGAGTATGAGCAGCAGGCCATCTGGTATGAGATTCCGGTGAAAAAGACATATCAAACCTGGAAAGAGCGAGAATACAAGGTGCATAAAGTCTATGCCTTCAATTCTGTGCAGAACAAGCTTGGATTTGTCCCAGTTTTGCCCAAATATGTGTTCACCTGGATCAACCTCACCAAGACAGTCATTTTCTACCTGTGCGAGTGGTGCCTCTGGGTTGTGGAATCAAAAAAGCAAGGCTTGAAGGTTATCAAAGACGTCATCACTGAGCTCATGAGGGATTCAGGTACAAAGCTGTGGCAGTACATGGTCATCTGGCACATGATCATAGAAGAACTTCTGCAATTGAAGGCTAACAAGACTGGCAAAAAGGAGCTTGATGTATTTGATGAATATGTCATGTGTGTTACAATCTTTTCTCTTGCTTCTACTCTATTTCTTCTCTGCATCGAGTCACTCCATTATACTGGCCCATATGGGCTATTCTCTCCTCGTTTTACTCATTATCTCTTTGTTTTTGGTCTGAGTTGCTCTTCTATTTCGATCCTATCAGATCTTTCCCTTTAGTTACCATTCCTGTGCCTTGATGGCAGTTTATCTCTTAGTCATTGTTCTACCATGTTCTATAGGCTTCAATGCTGACACACCTTTGCCTATATATACCATTGTTACACATGTATCTTCTTTACTCTTGTTCTGTGCAATACTACGCAGTCTCTTGTCACTCCTCTGAGTCCCTCAGTCCCCTCTGAGTCTAAAGCCTTCAATCCTCTGGGATCTAGCCTTTCCCTTGTTCTCCTAGGTAGTAGAGACGCTGTGACCTCTTCATGAGAGTCCACCCCTCTACAGGTTGCTCAAACAACATGAGAGTGCATTCAGCATAACAGAGGGTAGAATTCGCAGCATGTGGAAAAGAAGGCTGTAGACCAAATGCCTACCAGTTCAAAGCTCGAACTTGCATAGAGGGGATTGGAATGCAGTGCAAACGATGTGGTTGGATGTCCAAGATTGTAGAAGCTTCGGACATCAAGGAGCATGTGTTTCCATTCAACAGCACCCTTCCCAACATGTACTGGCACACATACCCCATTTCCACATCTTTGGCATCAATATTTGTGACTGTCACAAAACAGAAACGGGCAATATAGTTTACCATACATAGTTTCCATGTTCAAACTTGTGAACAACCAAACACTCAAGCCATGGAGCACTCAAGCCATGGAGCCCAGTGTGGAAGTAGGCCTGACAGTGTTGAGAGTACTAGGTGAGGAACACAAGTGATGGAGAGCTCTGGCACTGATGACAAGCTAAACCAGTCCCGATCAAGGTTTCAAAGCAATTCTGCAGCTTTTGTGGGGACTATGTAGAAAAAAGGTACCTCTCAGAGAGCATAGAATGCCAAGCAACGATGTGCCAGCAACATACCAGATCAGCCCCAGGTTACATCAAATTCAACATGTTAAAGTCTAATCATGACTTTCTTTGTCTCGTTTGTATCCGAAAGGGCAGCAAAATGCTGACAGACAGAGGTGGGGAGCTCTTTCAGGTAATAATTTCCTATTCTGAGGCTGCACACAATCATCGTCATCTTGCAGTACACCTTTGGTGGTTACAGCGGGAGAAGATATTCAAAGCTGAATTGGCCATTGGTTCTCATTAGCATTGAATCTCAGGGTGATGGCATCATTTGGGAGTCCATCATATTGGACATGAGAAATCAGTATTTGCCAAGCAAGGAAAATGTAGGTACTGCTGATCAAAGATCAGTGCCAAACTAACCGATCGAAAGTTACATGTTACAGAAACAGATTTGAGCAATGATGCACAGATGATTTCTAGAAAGATGGAGTCAGCCATAAAATTTGTCAACCAATCAGTGAAGTGGAAATTTCCTGCGAATATCTTTGTCGTCGTAGATGCCAAGGTCAACACGAACACTGGGACATTTTGGTTCTCCAAGGGCAGGCTCACAGGAAACATGTTGCAAACCATGTTGGGGCAAGGGCTGTTACAAGCCATGAATCGGAGCAGTGATGCAGCAACCAATGGTACTCACAACCAGGAAAGGGTATGGTATGACAACACACTGTTCAGCAGGGGAGGTTGGAGAGGACTGCTGCTTGCAACCAATGGAGTGATCACTTCCTACCGGGTGCCATTTTCAAGCCTACATTTGCTAGTCAAAAGGTGAGATAATGAAACTGGTTGAAAGTAGAGTCTAAACGTACCCTGCAGGAAAACTTTTGACTTTGTGCTTGCTTTTGGAGCGACCTCACTACAAAGCAAGGATTATATGGGATACAATTTCACAAGTGGTTGGGAGTGACCGAACACTGCTGCAGGCGACCAACACTGTTATAATCTATCAGGAGAGAGGGCATGCTCAAACGATGAGTAGGCGCATCAGTGCTCACTACCCACCACTCAGACCATGGGGCTTCCAGTTCAAAGAATGTGGGACAGAGGGATACAGGCCACACACAAGCAAAATGGTGGTCAAAAGTGGTCATGGGAAGATTCAAATGGTTTGTCAATGATGTCTTTGGATGTCAACTTGGGTTGGGGAGAATGAGGTCAAGGCACACCTATTCTCTCTGGGAGGGAAAACTCTGAACATATATTGGCACAATTTTCTGCTTTCTCAGGAGTTGAAGGACCTTTTCAAAATGATCACAGCAGATTTGGGGCCAGATAAAATGCAAGTTTGTGAATAGATATACTGCTAGTTCAGCGAGGGCATGTCATGCATCAATTCATATATATTCTGCTGTGGTAATTATACATCAATTTGTACAATTAGTTGAGGACAAGGCACTCAAGTGTTACCTGGAACAGGATGTAATGCGAGGACATTATGAAGACCAGGAGAGGAGGGGAAGCTGTGCCAGAACAAATGGCGCTCAACCTCATGCATGCCTTGCACTTGTGACACACACACAAACAGTGACCTCCATCTGCATTTTAGGCATATGCTTCTTGCTGCCTCTCCTTTGGTTCAAATGGCGATATCTGATGGTTCAACCACACAACTCCTCCGACAAGAGTCAAAAATGACACCCCATGCAGTGAATGGGGGATTATGACAGGCAATTTGGCAACATTCAACAGTACTAGAGCCCTGTTCCCTGAATGTGATGATGATAGGTGTCTGGTCAAACACTGTGGGACAACAGCATGATGATCAGATGATGGCATCCCAAAGGGAAACCAAACCAACATTCATAAGGACCAGGCCAGGGGGATCAAGCATGATACCATGCATGATAGTGCCAAAGAAAGCTGCTGTGTGCTGTAGGACCATTTGCCAGAGAGATAATGCAACAATGAAATCAATGTGAGCACTAGAATGGGGCTTAGTAAAGAAGCTGAAAGTGTCCATCAAACCAAGGCCTACCTGGCTATGAGCTGGATAAGATCAGTCTCAAGGGGACTCCCAGTAAAAAATGACATAGGACTGGTGAGAAACAAGCCTCGCCAACTGCCATGAGGTGTTACGCTGAATGCACTCTCGTGTCGTTCAAGCAACCTGTAGAGGGGTGGACTCTCACAATGAGGTCTCAGCATCCCTACTACCTAGGAGAACAAGTGGGGAATGAAGACCTTGAGGATTGCTCAAGGTGCGAGTGACTTAGTGACAAAGGGATCCAAGGATTAAGGCTGAGGAGTGACACAAGACTATGTGTATTCATGTAGAACAAGAGTGGAGAAGGTACATGTGTAGTAAGGGTATTTATAGGCTGAGATGAGTCATCATCAAAGCCCATGGAACAAAGTAGAAGAGTGAAGTAAGCTGCCACCATCAGGGCGCAGCAGAGACCAGGTACAGATGGTAACTAAAGGGAAAGATCTGACAGGATCAAAATAGAAGAGGAAGACAGACCAAAGACAAAGAGGTAGTGAGTAAAGTGTGGGGAAAATAGCCTGTATGGGCCGGCATAATGGAGCGACTCAATGCAGAGAAGAAACAAAGTAGAAGCAAGGGAAAAGATCACAACACAAGGAGGCAACAGCTGAGGTAGGTCATCAAGAATGGGTTTGGGTAGGAATGCATCCAAGAGATGCAACAACATGCTGTACATGGAGCCAGCATCATCAGTGCCATACATCCAACAGCAGCTTACAGCATTGTAAATTGTTTCCAAGACTATGAGGATATTGGTGGGATGACCAGAGCTACATGCTTCATGAATGAATGTGTGAGCTGGCCTGAGAGATAATTTTGCCAAAGCAGAGCCCCCAACAGTGAGAGTGATATTCTCAGCATACAGCTGTCCAGGGATGAGTAAAAGGGTATGAATCATACAAAATACAAACATTTTCTGGTTGCATTGCAAACTTGTGTCATATGTCACCCTCAAGGACAGACTGAAGGCAACCTTGCTGGACTGCTCTGGGTTTGAGGTTGATGAGGAGTAACAGCCAGGTCATCTTGGCATGCTTGATAGATGCAAAATGCAGCATAGTATCCTGGATATTGTCAGCAACAGCCTCACTGATCAGGTGACAAGTTACCTCGTATACTTGCACACTGCTGAAAGTCTGCTGGCGAGAATGAGCACAAGTCGGGCAAAGAATGGGTGACAAGGGGTCAGCAATGAAGCAGCTACTGCTGTCAGGAGCAAGCGCCATACAAATGCTGAGGTTGTATGATGAGCAATGGGAAAGTGACACACTTTGGCCACAACACAGCCCACAAAAGTTGCTTCAAGGAAAGCTAGGTGGTCGTATCACTGTTGGAGGTCCATTCACATGAATAATGTGACACCGATGAGAGAAGACAGACCCAAATTGATTCACATTGAGTCTTTGCACTAAGGATCCAATGCCGGATCTCAAATTCTCCTGGATGGAATGGCCTAGGCATAGCCATGAATAAATCCAGCCTTATTTTGTGCAACAGTCAAACACTTTGATGGAGCCATTTGAAAACTTGGGGGAGTACCAGAAAGAAAAAATGAGCTGGCAGCAGTAACAAATTCCCACAAAGCAAGCATGGGTTGGGGGTTATTGTTATGCTGAATGCACACCAAGTGTCATATCAGCAACCTGTAGCTAGGCAGACTCTCACAAAGAGGTCACAGCGTCTAGACTACCTAGGAGATCAAAGGGGCAAAGGTACTTGGGGGATGCTTGAGTATGAAGCGACTGAGATGGACTCAAAGGATTGATGTATCAAGATGGAGGACTACAAGCAAGGCTCATGGACAGAGGTGGCACAGAGGGGAACTGCAAGCATAGCTTGTGGACTAAGACCAAGGGTTGACACAAGGTACACGTGTTACTGTGCAGATCAAGAGTAAGGAACAATGTGCTAAGAGTAAGGTATATATAGTGGCCACTGAATAAGCAAAGGAACACTATGGAACATGGTGGAAGGTTTAGGTAAGTGGTTACCCATCAAGAGTGAGTCAGAGTGAGTTATATCCCATCAAGGGATTGTGATGAGTGTAACCTAGTAACCAGATTGATGAGATCTGGGGTTGAAGTGGAAATGGACTAAAGTGGGCAAAGATAAGATAAGATAAAGGAAAATAGGGGCCCAGACCCGGAGGTAATCCAGAAGACAGGGAGAACAGTAACAGTTATATTTGAAAGTTGGGACATAAAAGGAAAGCACATTATGTTTGTGAAATGCTAAAATGCAGATCCTTTGAATCAACTGGGCTCAGTTGGGAGATAAATACAATGACAAAGTGCTAGGCCTATGAGATCAGGGTATTTGAAATAGGAATCACATATTCAGACTGGCAGGTGTCTGAAATGTTCAGCCCACTATACTTGGTCCAGATGTGGAAAATTGTTGGAAAGGAAAGACGGTAAAAAAAAAGAAACATTTGCAGTCATCTGATGGCAGCACAGTCACATTCTTTTTTGCTCAGAGTGCCAAGGTCCAGCTCTCTAGAGCAATGAAAAGACAGTAATAAAAGGCACATTTCTAGCCACCTGACAGCAGTGAAGTCACGTTCTTTTTTTTGCTCAGAGTGCCGAGGTCCGGCTCTGCCCATCTACTTGCCGAATAGGTCGTCTAGAGTCAAAAGGACGAAAGGGAGCATGGATGTCTCCGACGCATTCTAGGCTAGCAATCCATTTTCTCAGCAAGTCTTGACAACAGACATTGAAACATTTTCTCTCGTTTGTGGTGACGACACTCACCAGGAGGCCAATCCATGATAATGAAATTGGTTGCATCAAGCTTTCACGTCCTCGCTTGCAGCTGTCATGACCCGGTCTGGAGAACGCGGCCGACGGCGGTCAGGTATATTTCCGTCAATGAGCACAATACGACCTTGAGTCTGCTTGGAATTGTAAAGCTCTGTGGGAGTGAATGAGCTCGGCGGCTGTTCCTGGTATCTGACGAAGTTGTCAATGATCTCCCCACACACTTACACTGACGAGGACGAGGTTTCAACCTGCCGCAGAGTGATTCTTGTTAGCGGTGAGCCATGTCAGCACTCGCTCGGGTGTTGCCGCACTGCCAAAACTGGGTGCTCGCCGGTCTGCCTGATGCCCACACGGTGGTCGTCTCTCCACCGTCCTGTCCTGCCCCAGATCCGACTCGCATCCACCCAACGGCGAGCTCAGAATCTTTCGGAACGCTACCGAAAACTCGAGAACAACACCAGAGCTAGGCCCAAGTTATCCCAACCCCATGGGCCCGCTCCAACACGCATCACACCACTCGATACCATTGCCGGTTTCGTGATACCCAAAGAACCTCGGGCACCCGCCGACGATGGTGCGTTGTACCAACACTTTTTTTTTGGTTGGTGGGTGACGCTGGGCAGAGTGCTGCATGTCTGGGTGTGCCGTGTGTGTGTACGACCTCTACGAGGACGCGCTGACTGCGTACAAGGAGTCCGTCGTGACGCTGCGTGCCGCGCTCGCTGAGCAAGACATACCCGAGAGCGAGTGGCCGACACACATTCGCGCTCGAGCGGCAGGCAAGGAGGCCGATATGACTGGGACGACAAAGGATACCAGGGCGAGGGGTGTGGTCCTGGATGTGTTTGAGGAGATGGAGCGTGCGCTCAAGGAGAAAAGGGACAGGCGCGCCGTGGTCGAATCTGAGAGCTTATCCTGAGCCTTTCTCGAGGCTGTGCGTGCTGACTGCGAGGTGAGCGGACAGGGCTGGATCTGCGTGAGGTGTTCGAGGTCAGCGTAGCCGCTGCCGTGTCGGGTTCTGGACTCTGAGTTGGTGTGAGTCAGGACGATCAGGATTATAAAATGAGCACGGACGCTCCGCCGTTCGACCATGGAACAACCTGCAGATGGCCAACAGAACAACAGAGGCAGAGGCAGAGGTCGTCGGCGACAAGACCGCAGTGCCATGCTAGGACGCCCTTCGGACACCAACGACGATGGACGACCCCAACGACGACCACCCAG
>JBBPTT010001415.1:0-10524 GCA_038094175.1 Boletellus aff. lepidospora | reverse complement strand
CTAGAATCTGCACATACAGGTTAGCATCCATCTTACCATCAATCTTGCATGCCATTCCAACTCCATCCCAAGTCATACACTCCCAAATCATCAAGGAACCTCCTCCAAACTTCACTGTCTTTTGGACCAATCTATCATTTAACCCTTCTCCTGCCTTTTTCCAAGCCCATCTTTTGCCATCTGACCCAATGTGATTGATTTTTGTTTCATCTGACCATATAACATGTTTTCAATCCTCCACAGTCCAGTCTTGATGGCTCTCAACAAAGTCCAATCTAGCTCTCTTGTGATGCTTAGAGAGAAGAGGGCATTTTTTCTTCACAACAGCCTTCATACCAGCTTTTCTGAGATGCCTGCAAGTGGTCTAGGGAGAGATGGAATGGTCCTTGATGTCCTGAAGAACTTTGGTGACCTGGACTGCATTCTCAGCCTTTCCAGATCCAATAAGACAGATAGCATGATGCATATCAATAGGAGTGATGATGGATGGACAACCACCAGAGGACTTGAGAAGGTGAGGACAATGCTTATTGCATATCCTATGAATAGTAGAGTGACCAAAACCAGTAGAAGCAGAGATTTGACATGTTGAATGGCCCAATTCCAAGAGAGCAACAATTTGGTTGGTTTGGTCAATGGAAAGGGATTTCATGGTGATGGATGTGGAAGAAGTGATGCTGTTTTGGTTTGTTTACACAATGTTGAACTTCTTGAACATCACATGACCTATTGCTTATACAATATTCTACTATAATGTTTCATTTTGGTATTGACAGATGTCAGCAACAAAACTGTCCCAATGAGTACCCTTAATTAATTTGCAAATATTGACTGATGCAAAAGGAATTACATAAGCAATGTGTATATGCCCAGAAAGCCCTTGATCAGGGCTGTCTAATGATACTCATGTTTGAAGGTCTAGCATCAATAGTTCTCTAGATATTCATGCAACAATCCAAATGTTACCAACATTGGGATGGTTTTGTTGCTCAGTGTACCTAACCACCACCGAATTCCATCACAACTCAGTTCCTCACAGCTCCACAAAGAAATCCACATTCTCCCTCCTTCTAGGTTATGAACCCTGCACTTACCCAGCCCTGGGTAAAACCCCACTCCCTGCCCTCACTGACTATCTTGCTTCTCTCTCCAGAGCATGAGAAGAGGCTCTAGCTGCCCATGACTCCACCAGACTTGCCATGAGTCATCACCTCACCAGGAAATTCTCCCCTTGGAAAGTCAGAGATAAAGTATGGCTTGAAAATACTAACCTCCATATTCTTTACCCCTCCAGAAAACTTGCCCCCAAACACCATGGCCCCTTCGAAATCAGCCAAGTCCTCTCCCCATCACCTATCGACTATGCCTTCCCCCCACCTGGAAAATTCATGATGTCTTCCATGCCTCCCTTCTCTCCTTGTTCAAACAGACCTCTATACATGGGCCCTCCTTTGTCAACCCCCTACAATCCTTGTTGGAAATGATGAGGAATATGAAGTAGAAGCTCTCCTTGCTTGTTGGGGCTCCCCCAGACATTATAAATACCTAGTCTCCTGGAAGGGCTATGGCTCTTCAGAAAACACCTGGGAATCCAAATCCAACTTACTTAACTCTCCTCTTATTCTCACTAAGTACAAAAAAGACCATCTCTTACAATAGAACTTATGATAAATTTCTTCTAAAAGAAACACTATCTCCTCAAAAAGAAAACAAACAGTCACCCCACTAAAGCCACATTCTCTCTCTTCCTCTCTCTGCCCCTCTTGCCTCTCTTGTAAAACCACTACTTCTCTCTCTCTCTCATTTCTCACCCATCTACCTTAGTCACTCACCTCTCTCTCTCTCCCCCTTTTTCATCTTTCATACTGTATTTCTACCCCTCCCATTTCCCCCATCACTTCCCTCTTGAAACACCCATGCCAAGGAACCCCTCACCTGGAAACATGACACCCCATGTACCCCACATAACCACTCCCTCCTGATAAACCCCCAAGAAATCCCTCTCCTCTCCACTCAGATTTACAGTCATTACACCACTGGTCACCTGCCACTCCTGCAGACATTGAAACCAAACCCACTCCTCCTGTCCCTTGACAGATTGTCCCTGCTCCCCCCCAACATGACCAGAATACTTGACCAACAAATCCTTATTCTTTAAAGGAAGCCCGTCCTTTTTCTGGGATTGAACCAGGAGTTCAATCATACAATGGGGGTAATGTTACAGTTTTCCCTTACTCCTTGGGTTACCTTCGGGTCTAAGCCCCTATTTTCCCTTATCTTATCTTATCCTCATCTACTTCAGTCTTCCTTCACTTTGATCACCAGATCCACATCAATCTGGTTACCTGGTTACATCCATCATGATCTCTTGATGGGATATGACTCACTCTGACTCCCTCTTGATGGTAACTGCTTACTTAATCCTTCCACTACATTCCATAGTGTTCTTCACTTACTCAGCAGTCACTATATATACCTTAGCTCTAGCACTTTGTTCCTTACTCTTGATCTGTGCAGTAACACGTATATCTTGTGTCAATTCTCTGCCTAAGTCCACAAGCTACACTCAAAGTCCCTTCACCTTGTTACAGTTTTTCCCTGTCTTCCCCTTGATAAGTCTCCCCTATTCTCAACCCAGTAATGACAACTACCAAAAGAACCTATAGAACCCATCCCGACACTAATCAAACTGTGATTCTCTTCTGGTTGATCCACAGCATTCATCATTCCCTCTTGACCTCCTCATAATGCCACCTCATCATATTGTCACCTCTTCACACTGTCACCTCTTCACCATCTCACTATGATGGTAGCCAGACATAGCCTTGCAGCCACCATCTTTTGATCCCCTGATTCCATCACTGATGCTATGCATTGATACATCAATCACCTTAGTTACCTATGACTCATCCTGACTCATCACAGCTATGCACACAGCCATTCCCTGTACTATATAGTCAAACCCACTTTATACCATGGCTCTCTAGCTAGTTCTATGCAATCTACATGTAGTTTTCTGGCCTCCATGAAACTGCTAGGTGCAGTTAGTGAGATCCTCTCATGTCTTTGCACTACACCTCTGAGTATGTGCTGCTCTAGTATCTTTGTTTGAGCTCAGGCTTATCACCCGATCTCTTGACTTGCTGGATAACTCCATGAAAGCATAACAAAAGAACTAGCTGTATTCTTGTCCCTGCCTTTCAGCAGAAGGACCCTAGTCAATAACCACAAAGTCATCTTCAGGAAGACGATTGGGCCTGCTAGTCCTCGCATTTGTTCTAGCTGCCACTACCATTCTAGGATTGGTAGATACCATCATTGCCACCATTGCCTTATACACAGTCCTATCCTGTCAACCTAGACCAATCTAGTAACTGACATGTGGGAGCCTAGGGGAACTAACCCAGAGACATCTATGGATGAAGAAGAGTTGTCACCACAATGACGAGCTTGCAGCCTACCAGCAGAAAGAGAGGGTACCTGGCAAGTCCCTCTACCTCTTATCATGTTTGTTACACTTGCATGGAGTTATCCAGCAAGGTCAAAGGTTCTATGCTAAGTCCAGAACCAATGAAAGCAACTAGTCAAGTGCACACTCTGGGGTGTAGTGCAAAGACATGAGAAGTTCTCACTAACTGTGACGTGCAGTCTTGTGGAAGCCAGAAAACTACATGTAGATTGCATAGAACTAGCTGGGGAACTATGGTACAAATGGGGGTTGACTATATAGTACAAGGGCAGGCTGTGCATACAGCCAACGATGAGTCAGGATGAGTCATGGGTAACTAGGGTAACTGATGCATCAATGTGCAGTATTGGAGATGGAAGCAAGAGATCAAAAGATGGTGGCTGTGGGGCTATGCGTGGTTACCATCATAGTGAGATGGTGAAGGTGTGACGATTGTGAAGAGATGACAATGTGAAGGGCTACAACAGGTGTCTAGGGAATAATCGTTGGTGTTCTTGTGGTTTGTCCTAATGCTAGAAGGATTCTGTTATGCTTGTGTGGAGTTATCCAGCAAGGTCAAAGGTTCAACATTTAGTCCAGAACCAATGAAAGCAACTAGTCAAGCGCGCACTCTGAAGTGTGGTGTGAAGACACAAGGAGTTCTCACTAACTGCAACGAGCAGTCTCATGGAGGCCAGAAAACTACACGTAGATTGTGTAGAACTAGCTGGGGAGCTAAGGTACAGGATGGGCTTGACTATATAGTACTGGTAGTGGCTGTGTGTACAGCCAGGATGAGTCAGAGTGAGTCACTGGTAACTATGGTGATTGATGTATCAATGCTCAGCATCAGTGATGGGATCAAGGGATCAAAAGATGGTGGCTGCGAGGCTATGCATGACTACCATTATAGTGAGATGGTGAAGGTGTGATAATGTGAAGGGGTAGGATGGGTATAGGAATAGACATCCGATGTCTGATAGATCAGCTGATCACGTATCTGGGCCCTTGGCTGCTGGGTGACACATCCAGTGGAGGGATTCTGAGGGCTTGTTGGTAGATGTTGTGATCAGATAACGAGTGGAGGGGACTTATCAAGGGGAGGAATAGAAAAAACTGTAACAATACCCCCTTTGTACATTGGAGATTCTAGCTTCCAAGACTTTTGTCTTAATAGTTTCTTCGTCGTCAATGGAAAGGTGATTTTAGTAGGGAGACTTTCTCAAGGAATGCAGAAGGGTGCATTTTCCTATATGCAGAAAGGAGTTTGTGAGCATTGGCAAGATTAGTCACTGGTTCCCAAGTGTTTTCTGCCGAAGAATATCCTTTCCATTTGACCAAATATTTTCTTCGTCCAGCATGGCCTTTATGGGCAAGGATTGCTTCTACTTCATACTCTTCTTCTCCCTCAATCTTATCAGGTGGAGGTCACAAGAAGTTAGGGCCATGTTCTGGGGTTTCAACATATGGAGTGAGAAGAGAGGTGTGGAAGACTGAGTGAATTTTCCAGGAGGAGGGAAGTCAGAGTTGGAAAGAGATGGGGGAGATGACTTTTTTGATTTCAAAGGGGCCTTCTTGTTTAGGAGCAAGTTTCCTGGATGGGTAGGGAATGTGAAGGTTCTTTCCTTCTAACCAAACTTTATCTCTGACTTTGAAGGGTTTGTACTTGGACCAAGTTTTCTCCTTTTGTCGTAGCTAGGCGGCGACATGGGTGGCCTTGGCCTCTTTTCTAGCATTATCAAGGATGGCCATTCGTGATTTGAGAGCAGGGAGGAATGTCTTTCCAATTGCAGGGTAGGCTCGGAGTTCATATTCCAACATGAGTGTGAATGGTGTTTGTTTGGTGACCAAATAAGTAGTGGAATTGTGAGTGAATTCAGCCATGGGGAGAAGGTCATGCTACTTAGCAGGGTTTCCATCGCAAAAGATCCTAAGATATGTTTCCAATTCTTGATTCACGTGTTCAGTTTCTCCATCAGTTTGAGGATGATAGGCAGTGGATAGGGCAAGGTTGTATTGTAGGAGTCAGGCAAGTTCTCTAGCGAATGCAGAGGCAAATTGAGGGCCTCTGTCAGAGATAACTCGGTCGTGTAGTCCAAATCTGGGGAAAATGTTCCTGAAAAAGAGCTTGGCTATCCCTGCTGCATCAATGGTTTTATTGCAAGGGAGGAAAATTACCCCCTTTGTAAGGCCATGGTCGACCATGACCAACACAGAGTCAAAACCAGCGGAAATTGGAAGATCAGTGATTAAATCCATAGAAATATTCTGGAATGGGTGGTCTGCTTCCATAGGGTTGGGGATGGGTGGCGGAGTTGTAGGATGAGTATTAACTTTGTTTGCTTGGCACACCACACATCCATGGACAAACTTTCGAACAAAAGTCGAGAGGCTGGGCCACCAATAGTCTCATTGGAGTAGGGATAGTGTTCTGAAATATCCACCATGTCCTCCAGCAGGGGATTCATGTATTTCAGTGACTAATGCCTGTCGTTGCAATTCAGGAATAAAGAGACACCCCTTGAAATATAGCATCCCTTCCTCCCACTTCCAGTCGTTGGCATTGGCTCAAGAAAAGAGCAAAGAACCCATTTGAGCTGCTGTGATGGTGTTCTTTGCTAGGGGATCATCCTTGGTAGAGAGGATCACTTTTTCTTGTATAGCGAGGTCGATAAGGTTGATGAAATGGTCATCAGGGATAAGGATAACATCCTGGTTGTCACTGGTAGTATCAATCTCCTCTTTTTTGGATAGGGCATTGGCTGGGGCCATTTTATTTCCAGGGAGATTTTGATATTGAATGTCGAAATCTTGTAAGAACAACATCCATCTTGCTTGTCATCGAGACAGTTTATGGGGTTGTTTAAAGTATGCCAGGTTCTTATGATCAGTTTGGATCATCACCTGATGTTCTGTTCCTGACAGGTAATGTCTCCATTCTTCCAAGGCTCGGATGACTGCTAATAACTCCCAATCGTAGATATCGTAATTTCGTTCTTTGGGGGAGAATGTTCTGGAGAAATAAGCACAGGGATGGATGTCTCTGTTTCCATCTGTTTGCATAAGGACAGCTCCTGAGGCCATGAGTGAGGCATCAGTCATGACTGTAAAGGGTTTGGTAGAGTCCGGCATCTTGAGGATTGGTTTAGACATGAAAGCTTTTTGTAGAGTTCTGAAGGCTTCTTTGCATTCTGGTGACCAGTTCCAGTTAACTTTTTTCTTGGTAAGCTCATGGAGAGGTCGACTAATTCCTGAGAAGTCGGGGATAAACATCCTGTAGAAGTTGCAGAATCCAATGAACGAGTGGATTTGCTTTATGGAGGTAGGGCTCTTCCAATTTTGAATGGCTTTGAGCTTTCTGGGGTCGAGGGTGATTTTGCCAGGTTGGACTATCATTCTGAGGTAGTCAACTTCGGTGACGTTGAAGGAGCATTTACTCAGCTTGAGGAACAAGTCATTGTCCATCATTCATTATAGAACTCAACAAGTTCTTTCTGTGTGTTCCCCTGGTTGCTTGGAGGCGATGATAAGATCAACCATGTATATGATTAGCCATCCTTCAGCAATCATATCAGCGAATACATGATTCATGAGGGCTTGGAATGTAGCTGGAGAGTTGCTCTGCCCAAAGAACATGACTGTTGGTTCAAACAGTCCTACCAGCGTGATGAAGGCAGCCTTCCATCTGTCAGGAGGGTGGATCAACACATTGTTGTATCCCCATCTGATATCCATCTTAGTGAAGACGGTGGCATCTTTTAGTTGATCTACAAGCTCAGAGATGCAAGGCAAGGGATAAGCATTTTTGACTGTATGCTTGTTAAGATATCGATAATCTTGACAGGGGCGAAGGCCTCCATCTTTCTTTGGTATGAAGAAGAAGGGTGAGGCTTGAGGTGACTGTGATGGTATGATGGTCTCTTTCTTCAGGTTTTCGTCAACGAATGCTTTACAGGCTTCCAATTCCTTGGGGTTTAGTGGATAGACTTTGGCCACCTTTGGTACGAAGGTGTCTTTCAGGTCAATGTGGTGGTTATACTTCCTAGATGGGGGAAGTTTGCCTAAGGGAGGCTCCTCGAATACTCGTCTGAATTCTTCAAATTCAGGAGGGAGGATGGTTTCCTTTTTGTTAACCATCTATGCTTGTGCAATCTCTGTGGAGTGGGTTATCTTCCTGATTAATTCCTAGCCAATGTGGGCACTTGGATCCACCAATAAATAGTGCAACAGATATCGCTGTTCAATGTGATCTTGTGAATGCGATATCAGGTCGATTGATTTGGGAATAGTGATCTCGCCTTTGGCCCAATCAATCTCAGGGTTTACCAGTCTTAGCCACGACATTCCAAGGATTACATCTTCTGCCCCACAGTTGATGATGAGGAAACTTTGGTTTTCCAACAATAAAGAGTCTACAGTCATGGAAAGAGTTACTTTCCTTCATATTAACCCATTCTTGTTTTCTGATCCATCGGCATTGGTGGCTTTGATTGGTGTTCTCAGTTTCTGAGTTGGCCATCCCATTTTTTCTACCAACTTTCGATTTACAAAACAGTTGCTGGCTCTGCTGTCAACTAGGGAAGAGAGTTCGGTTATTTTTCTGGTTTCTTTTTCCGTCAAAGAGATGGGTAGTCATATTTCTCGGTCTTCAATTGGGGATATGATCGAGGCCATTTTCTCCTGGTTGGTCCACCCTACTGTAGTTTTCTTGGTCCAAGTGGTCGATTTCCTCTCCGGTGGGGATTCTTCTTCATTGGATCATGTGAGGTGGAGGACTTCTAGCGCATCTTCCGGGGAGATGTTCAGTCTCTTCATTACTTGGGTTACCAGGTCAATCACCTTGACTGTCCGAATATCAAAATTTTCATGGACAGAAGGTGAGGCTTGCCTATTGTTTTGTCCTCTTCCTTTCCTAAGGAATCGATTTACCCTCTCCTTGGTGGTGCGTCCTATTTGTCGAAGGAAACCTTTCATGTTTCTTTGTTCAGTAGTTCCTTCCGGTGATGTTGCAATGACATCAATATCCATGTCATTGGTGTCTATGTTCATGGCATCGGGGTCCTCTTTGGGGATTTCTGTTTCCATATAGTCGTTAGGGTCGGGTTGATTAGCTCACAAGTGCCTTGTGCATGTTTGGATTAGGTCAAATTGTGCTGCCTTCTCCATCCATTTCTGCCAGGCAATTGGAGGTGGATCTACTGCTGTCATTAGGTTTACAATATCGAGATGGACAGTGATCCTGAGAAGGTCAATGAGCAAGGCGTCTTGCTGACCCAGGCTAGCATTGGCGACTAGAAGCTTGAACTGAGTGTGGAAAGTGGAGAATGTTCCTCGGCCTTGTCGTAAGGTGTATAGTTTGCTTTGGGCATCTGCCTGAGCGTCTCCTGGTGAGAAAGTGACAAAGAAATCTTTTTCTAAGTCGTTGAAAGTAAGTTGCACTCGCCCTGAAGATTTCACCATGTCGTCGATTTTCTGATACCATCCTTCTGTGAAAGTTGCAGTGAGTCCTGTCTTAAGGTTGTTGAGGAGGATTACAATCTGTGCCAGCTCATTGTATACTTCGTAATTGATTGCAAAGTAGGCTTTCATAGCGCAAAACCACCATTTAGCATCTTCTGGTTTTCCATTAAAGGGGCCTGGATTTCCAGCGCAAATCTCCGATTCTTCTTGAGAGAAGAAGGAGGATGCTATTAGAATAGTGGGGGCGGATAAAGGAGCTGGGACGAGAAATGTAGGGTTGTAATGAGGGATAGGTGTAGAAGAGGATGGTGACTCAGCTAGAGTGGTATGGATTAAGGGATTTTCTTCCATGGGTTCATCAGATCAGGATTGTTCCTGCTGGATAGGTTGGAGGAGGGAAGGGATGACAACAGGGCTTCGAGTGGGAGATTTGATTCTTGCTATTTCCAGATGGGTGGTCATGCTGTGGTTACTAGTTCCAATGATCTTGCAGATCTTGCAATGTGTTCCTGGCTTTCCATAGAAGATCTGATGGTTCTTCTGACCGGTGATCGTGGGGATGATGTAATTCCCCTTTCATGTTGGACGGTGGGTCTTTCCCATGCATCAGGTATTGACTGTGGACTGCTTGGTGGAGCGGCAGGTTCATGGATCGGTCCATGTATCCTTCTGCAGCTGCTAGATGTTGATGGCTCTCTTCCTGAGAGATGAGGTGGTCTGGTAGACATTCCAAACATTAATGGTGGTAGAGGGACTTGCTGGGTACCCTCTCATTCTGCTAGTTGACTCCAAGTTCGTCGTTGTGGTGACGACTCTTCTTCATCCGTAAATGTCTCTGGGTTGGTTTCTCTGGGTTCCCACATGTCGATTACTAGGTCAATCTAGGTCGACGGGATAGAACTGCATGTAGGGCAACAGTGGCGATGATGGTCTCTACCAATCCTGTGATGGTAGTAGCAGCTAGAACAAAGGCGAGGAATAGCAGGTCCAATCTTCTTCCTGAAGATGATTTTGTGGTTTGTTGGCTAGAGTCCTTCTGCTGAAAAGCAGGGACAAGAATAGAGCTAGTTCTTTTGTTATGCTTGTGTGGAGTTATCCAGCAAGGTCAAAGGTTCAACGTTTAGTCTGGAACCAATGAAAGCAACTAGTCAAGCGCACACTCTGAAGTGTGGTGCAAAGACACAAGGAGTTCTCACTAACTGCAATGAGCAGTCTCGTGGAAGCCAAAAAACTACACGTAGATTGCATAGAACTAGCTGGGGAGCTAAGGTACAGGATGGGCTTGACTATATAGTACTGGTAGTGGCTGTGTGTACAGCCAGGATGAGTCAGAGTGAGTCACTGGTAACTAAGGTGATTGATGTATCAATGCTCAGCATTGTTATGATTTTCTCCCTAGCCCCTCGTATTTTCCTCGTTTCCATCCTTTCCCTTCACCGTGCCGGCCCGCTCATCTTTGCTGAGCACTTCGATCACTTCTTATTTGTCTTTGGTCCCTTTTCCTGTGTCATCCGAGTCATCTCGGATTACTTCCCTTAGTTACCCTTTGTTCCTGGTACCTGCTGCGCTTTGATAGTAGCAGCTTACCTCATTGTTCCACTACGTTCCATAGGCTT
>JBBPTT010001414.1:0-10526 GCA_038094175.1 Boletellus aff. lepidospora | reverse complement strand
AAAGTGCAGCAGGTACCAGGTACGAATGGTAACTAAGGGAAATAATCCAATATGACTCGGATGACACAGGAAAAGGAACCAAAGATAAACAGGAAGTGATCAAAGTGTTTGGAATAGATGAGGGGACCAGCATGATGAAGAGAAAGAATAGAAACGAGGAAAATACGAGGGGCTAAGGAGAGAATTGTAACAGACATGGCAAGTCTGGACTGGACATACCTGAGACCTGTCTGGACATAAGTGAACAAACACAAAACTAACCTTGGACCATGCGGGACACGAGACATTGATGGACAACGATGCATGGCGACAATGGAAGACCTCTGGACCTGTCAAAAGGGCCTCTACAACCATAAGGAGCTGAGTGCTCCTACAGGGGTTAGGAGGAAGTTGGGAGGATCTGGGGATTCTTTGCCTTTCAGGTTGAGGGGCTGGGGAATTGGCAATGTACTCCTCCTTGTTATCCAAAACTTCAGGTGCTTTAAACTTGGTTCTTGACGTGATGACTGGTCAAGGCCCTTCTGCCTAAGAGCAGGGGGGCAGGGGTTTAGGTAAGTCTAGGTCAATGGAATAGAACTGCATGTAGAGCAATAGTGGCAATGATGGTATCCACCAGTCTTAGAATGGTGGTAATGGCTAGTACCAGGGTGAGGACTAGCAAGTCCAATCTTCCTGAAGATAACTTCATGGTTATTGACTAGAGTCCTTCTGCTGAAAAGCAGGGATGAGAAGAAAGCTAGTTCTTTTGTTATGCTTGTGTGGAGTTATCCAGCAAGTCGAGAGACTGAATGATGAGTTTGGGCTCAAACAAAGACACTAGTCAAGCACACACTTTGAGGTGTAGTACAAAGACACAAAAAGGATCTCACTAACTGCAACAAGCAGTCTCATGGAGGCCAGAAAACTACATGTAGATTGTGTAGAACTAGCTAAAGAACAGTTGTACAGGTCATGGATCTTATATATGGCTAGATATCTATCATGACTAAGAATTGGCCAATGTGGAGTCATCAATAGTTATGAAGTTACTGTGGTATCAAGGGAAGATGGGGGAACGAGATGATGCAAGAGAATCATCTTGGGAGGAAAGTGTACGAAATAGAAATGGACGCATCACAATCAAGGGAAAAATGAGGTGGCATAGTAACAGGGTAAGATCCAGAAAGAAGATGGCTGTTACACTGAGCGAACACTTGTGTCGCTTCAAGCAACCTGTGAATGGGGTGGACTCTCATGAAGAGATCAACAGCATCTCAGACACCTAGGAGAGCAAAGGGATCTTCCTAGCAAAGACAAAGGATTGGGACTAGGACTCAGAGGACTGAGGACTCAAGGGACACAAAGTACACTTGTATTGCATAGAGCAAGAGTAAAGAAAGTACATGTGAGGACAAAGATTTATATAGGCTAGATTGTGTAAGCAAGGAAGCCTATGGAATCAAATGGAAAGATGACAAAGGAAAGATGGCCATCAAGGCACAGGGACAGTAGTTAAGCTGATAGATCTGAAAGGATTCGGATTGAAGAAGAGTAAGGGCCAAAGACAAAAAGAATAAACACATAAGAAGAAGAGTGAAGGCCATAGGGGCCTGCACAGCGAAGGGATTCAATGGTAATAAGGAAAAGGCATGAGGAAAGGGAGAAAATCATAACATTACCCCTCTCATATAGTTGAACCCCAGGTTCAACCCAAAGAAACTCCCCCTCCTCCATAGACTGAGGTAGCCTGTTCAGGAGTGAAATGTTCAAACAGACAGTCGCTAATGGTGTGACCAGATCAACCACAACCTGAGCAAATGGGAGTGGGACAAGCTTGGTCTCTATGTCCCCAATATAGACAAATGCTACATTGTGTGATGAGGCATTCTCATGCATGATGGCCTGGAGCGAGCTGGTGACAGTGGGGGCAAGCATGTGTGGGGCAGTCCTGCAGGTAATGTCCCAGTTGATGACAGTTATGGCATTGAGAATAGGCAGGGGCCGGTGGGAGCTGAAAGGAGTGAGGGAGGAGATGAGTGGGAGACGAGAGGACTGAGGTCCCATTGGGTAGGACGATCACATAGGGTTGCTCAGGGATATGGATGTTCTCATTGATTTCTCCAGAAGAAGAGGATTGGGAATCAACTGGATGAGAATCTATGAGGGTGGATCCAGTATCGGAAATGAATGGGGAGGCTGGTGGTGGAGTAGCGATGTGAGTGGGAACAGGGAGAGAAGGTGAGGATGGGCTTTGGGGGGACAGAGGTTGGGAGATTAGGCCTAGACGAGAGAGAGAGACTATGCAAGAGACATAGTTGTCATGGTCATGAACAGGAAGGCTGGCGAAGATGGTATTAAAAGGAGGGTAAACAAGGTCAACAGGTAACTGAGCGACAAAAACATGGAAGCCTTGTAAATGTAAAACAGAGAGGATTCTTTCAGGAATACAATTGATAGTGAGGTGAAGGGGAAGGCCATAACTAGTGGGATTGTCAAGGGGAGCAGCACGAAAATGAAGGGTTTGTGTGAGGGAACTATCATGAAAGAGGCACACTAGCTCCTGGGAGATCTCATCCTCCAGGTATAGAGGGAGAGCTTCAAGTGCAAGGACCAAGGTCAGGTCTGACAAGATAGTGGCATAGAGGGAATGTGCTGCAATGCGAGGGAGATGGATGGCTTGTACTGGGATGTTGTGTAGGGTAGCACAACAAATGGAGGCAGCAGAGATGGAAGAAGAAGCAGAGGATCGGAGCAAGATGGGGATGGACATGGAGGGGAAAGGTCAGGTGTAGAACCAGTAAAGAGTAAAGAAAGTGGTGAGGAAGGAGATGAAGAGGAGGGTGGAGAGAAGGGGAACAAAAGGGTGAAGAACTAGGTACATTGGGATCTATAGTAAGTGATGGTCTTTTTTGTATTTAGATAAAATGAGGGGAGCATGGTGGAGATTACTTTTGGGTTCCCAGGTGTTTTCCGATGAGCCATACCCTTTCCATGTGGTCAGATACTTGTATCGGCCAGGAGAACCCCAGTGTGCGAGGAGTGCCTCGACTTCATATTCTTCTTCATCGGCAATCAGCATGGGCGGTGGCCTGGGAAATGATGGTCTGTGTACATCAGTCTGTTTGAAAGGAGATAAGAGTGAAGCATGGAACACATCATGGATTCTCCAAGTGGGAGGAAGGTGGAGTTGGTAGGTGATCAGTGATAGGACCTGAGAGATCTCGAAAGGTCCGTGTCGTTTGGGGGCAAGTTTCTTGGAAGGGTAAGGAATGCAGAGATTGGTAGCTTCAAGCCACACTTTATCTCCTACCTTCCAGGGGGAGAATGAGCGAGTGGAGTGGCAAGTCATTGCCAATCTGGCAGACTCATGAGTGGCCAGGGCTTCCTCTCTGGCTTGGGCAAGGGAGGAGAGGCAATTTGAGAGGGCAGGGATGAAGGTCTTTCCCAGAGAGGGGTAGGTGCGAGGTTCATAACCTAAAAGGAGAGAGAAGGGTGATACCTTGGTGGAGCTATGGGGGACGGAGATGTGATGGAATTCTGCAGTTGTCAGGAACTCAGACCAGGCACTCAGGTTATTGGAACAAAAGATGCGAAGGTAGGTTTCAAGTTCCTGATTGGTTCATTCAGTTTGGCCATCAGTTTGGGGGTGATAGACAGTGGAGAGGTGAGTGTTGTACTAGAGGTGTCTGGCTAGCTCTTGGACAAAGGCAGATGTGAACTGGGGGCCTCTGTCAGAGATAACAGAGTCATGTAGTCTGAATCATTTAAACACATTGTCAAAAAAGAGCTTAGCTATGCCAGCAGCATTGATGGTTTTGTTACAGGGAAGGAGAATTACCCCCTTTGTAAGCCCATGGTCGACCATGACCATGACAGAGTCGAAGCCAGACATGTTACAGTTTTTCCTTTCTCTTTCCCTTGATGAGTCCTCCTATCTTTGATCCCAATCACGACAACTACCAATGGACTATTAGGACCCTTACTCTAGAAGAAACCACCAGACGATTGGATGCCGTCTCCATCCACGACCACCTTATTCTCTTCACATCGTCACTTCTTCACATCGCCACACCTTCACCATCTCACTGTGATGGTAACCTTGCATAGCCCGGCAGCCACCATCTTTTGATCCCTTGATCCCATCTTTGATGCTGCGCATTGATGCATCAGTCACCTAGGTTACCTCTGACTCATCCTGACTCATTAATGGCTGTACACACAGCCTATTCTTGTATTATATAGTCAACCCCGGTTGTATCATGTTCCCTAGCTAGTTCTACGCAATCTATGTGTAGTTTTCTGGCCTCCTCGAGACTGCTCGTCACAGTTAGAGAGATCCTCTCGTGTCTTCGCACTACACCTCAGAGTGTGCACTCGACTAGTTGCTTTCATTGGTTCAGAACTTGTTGTCGAACCTTTGACCTTGCTGGATAACTCCATGCAAGCGTAACAAAAGAACTAGCTTCCTTCTTGTCCCTGCTTTTCAGCAGAAGGACTCTAGCCGACACCACCCCGATTCACCAGCGTCTTCCTGGGAAGACTAGGATTATCAGTAATCGCCACTACCATCGGAACAGCCATGATCAAAGACTATCTTTACTCCATGACGGATTGGGAAGATAATACGTAAGCATGTCTAGCTTTTGGAATTGGGGATCTTCCTCCCAGGATGAAGAACAACCCCCACGACGACCCACACCTCCGCCTGTCGAAGAAGACCGCAGATGATCTAGAACTAGAACTTCACCTACAAGTGGTGGAAGTTACCAAATACCTGCTTCCTCGTCAGAACAGGAAGGAAGTCCTCAGGAGGAAGATTCTCAGGAGGAGAATGACGCATCATCATCTTCACAAGAAGAACAGGAGGTCCAGGAGTTCCGGCAAGTGCCATTACCTCCTATGATGTTAGGAATGTCTACCAGACCACCTTGAGTACCAGGAATGACAGGAATAGAATCCCCTTGACCCAGCAGCATCAGAACTATAACAGGACATAGTTCCCCATGAGTTGGAACTCCAGGAATAGGAGGAGCGCCAATAGTCGCCACCTCATCCACCCATGGATCACCAAGACCATTGTCGACACAATCTGCCATTAGGGAAATGCCCAGTTTGCCACCGCACTCTGGAAGGATCTCAGGAGCTATGAGTGCTCCGCCAACTGCTTTTGGGACAACCCCATATCCTTCACCCAGGAAACCCCTAGTGCTACCCGATGCCCCACCGCCCACACCTATCGCTTATCCAGAGATAACAGTCCAGATCATCCCCCCTGAAACGACTCAACCAGAGGAACCGACACCTATAACATTCCCCACTCAGGCACTAATCCAGCCACCAATCGAGATCCCTCAGGAAAGACCACTGTCCATCCCAGGCTTTTCTAGCATTTTGGTACAGCCAGCACTTCCTCCCCCACCCATCCCACTTGCATTACCAGCTCCTACCCCCGCCTTACCGATCCTAGTAGCACCGACAATCTTGGAACCCGAAGAACCCCAGGAAATCCGAGCCGGAAATCCTGGCCCCTTCAGCGGAGTCACCTCAGATGCTAAATGATGGTTTGGCGCCATGAAAGCTTACCTTTCAATTAACCGAGAGGTTTATAACGAGTTAGCGCAAGTAGTCATTATTCTCAACAATATGACAAACGGGATGGCTGCAATCTTTGCCGAAGGATGGTATCAAAACCTACAAGATGCGGTAGCCAGCAGAAAGCAAATGAATCTGCTTTTAAAGGAACTTGAAGAAGGATTCTTCAATGTATCTGCCCCAGGTGATTCTCAGGCAGACACGAGATCACAACTTTACGCCTTGAAACAGGGAAAGAAGTCATTCTCGACTTTCCAAATTCAATTTGAACTCCTTGCCTCCATGGCAAGTATGGGCCAACAACATGAAATCTTGATCGACTTGCTCAGGATAGCCGTCGATACCCAGCTGGTCAACCTTATGACTGCGGTAGATCCACCACCAGACACGTGGAATAAATGGATAGAGAAAGCCGCTCAATTCAACCAAATTAGAACCAGGACACAACAACTGCAGAAACAACCATTCAAACCCGAAGAGGATGAATGGATACAGGAAGAACCCAAGGCAACCCAGGAACCCGACCCTGATGCAATGGACGTTGATGTCAACATCAACGTAATCCGGCTGTGCTCTCAGCAATGGACAGAACATTGACGCAATAACCGATGTTTTATCTGTCATCGAAGGGGATGTCACACCAAGAACCACCCCAGGAAAAGACAAGCTAACCCCAGGCAAGTCCCTACCCGAGAATCTGCTTCATCAGATAAGGAAGCACTTTTAGATGAACAGATAAGGGGACTCCTACAAAGGAAAGGAGTAACGGTAAAAGACGCCATAAAAGTCCTCGACACATATTTCGAAACCAACCCTCCAAGAGAAGAAAAAGTGGCTATCGTACCTCTACCACCAATCCCCGATCGAGCAATTCGACTTCCCATCCTTTTAAAGGAAAAGGAAACCAGCAAGGACACAGAAGTCTCGGCCCTGGTAGACAGCAGAGCAAGCAATTGCTTCATAGACAAAGATTTAGTGGAACGAATGGGATGGATCACCTCTAAGCTAAAACACCCCATCACTGCAACCAATGCAGACAGAACGGCAAACAGCAATGGGACTATACGAAGGAGAGTGACCCTTTCCTTATCAGTTGGAAATCTCCTCTTGGAAAACCAGGATTTCCTTGTCATCAATTGTGGAAAGGAAGACGTCATTCTCGGCATGACCTGGTTACAAATGGTTAACCCTGAAATTGATTGGGCCAAAAGAGAAATCCGACTACCAGAAATCGTCGATCTATCCTCCCAGCAGAAAAACCAAGACGAACAAGACCAAATACTCCAATACCTGAAGATAGATCCCGATGAGCACATCAAGACAGAATGGATCCGAAAGATCACTAGATCCACGGAGATTGCTCAGGAACAACAGAAGACCAAACAAGAAATGGTCCTACCTCCTGAATTTAAAGAATTCAAGAAAGTCTTCAAAGAACCACCGCTTGGGAAGCTTCCTCCATCTCGAAAATATGATCATCATATTGACCTCGCCGATACTTTTGTCCCTAGAGTAGCAAAAGTATATCCACTCAACCCTAAGGAACTAGAAGCATGCAAGGCGTTTGTTGACGAAAATCTCAAGAAAGGAACGATCGTCCCCTCTCAATCCCCACAAGCCTCTCCTTTCTTTTTCGTGCCAAAGAAAGACAGCGGACTTCGACCTTGCCAAGATTATCGATACCTTAACCAACATACGATCAAAAACGCCTATCCCTTACCCCGCATCTCGGAACTAGTAGATCAACTCAAAGATGCTACAATCTTCACCAAGATGGACATCCAATGGGGATACAATAATGTGCTAATCGCCCCTGAAGACCGATGGAAAGCCGCCTTTATCACCCCAGTGGGACTCTTTGAACCAATGGTTATGTTCTTTGGACAGAGCAACTCACCAGCTACATTCCAAGCGCTGATGAACCATGTATTCACTGACATGATCGCCGAAGGATGGCTGATCATATACATGGACGATCTTATCATCGCTTCCAACGATCCTACAAAGCATACAGAACGCACCCGCCGAGTTCTCCAATGGATGATGGAAAATGATCTATTCCTCAAGCTGAGTAAATGTTCCTTTAATGTCACAGAAGTTGACTATCTCAGCATGATAGTTCGACCAGGAGAAATCACCCTCGACCCCGGAAAACTCAAAGCAATCGAAGATTGGAAAAGCCCCACTTCAGTCAAGCAAATCTGATCGTTCATCGGATTCTGTAACTTCTACAGGAAATTCATCCCCGACTTCTCTGGGATTTGCAGACCCTTACATGAACTAACCAAGAAAGGAGTAACCTGGAATTGGACAGAAGACTGCGAGAAAGCTTTCCAGACACTCCAAAAGGCTTTCCTCTCAAAACTGGTATTAAAGATGCCCGATTCCACTAAACCATTCACAGTCATGACGGACGCATCTCTCACTGCTTGTGGGGCGGTCCTTATGCAAACCGATGGAAACAGAGATCTCCACCCATGCGCTTACTTCTCCCGAACCTTCTCTCCAGAAGAACGAAACTATGACATCTACGATCGAGAGTTACTGGCCGTCATACGAGCATTGGAGGAATGGAGACATTATCTGTCGGGGACAGAACACCAGGTGACGGTCCAAACTGATCATAAGAACTTGGCATATTTCAAACAACCCCATAAATTGTCTAGACGACAAGCCCGATGGATGCTATTTCTTCAGGATTTCGATATCCAATATCAGAACCTCCCCGGATCGCAAATGGGACCGGCTGATGCCCTCTCTAGAAAGGACAACTTGGACACCACCACCGACAACCAGGATGTGGTGTTATTACCCGACAATCTATTCATCAATCTGATAGATTTAGAACTCCGTGAAAAGATCATCCATTCCACCAAAGAAGACCTGATAGCTTTAGAAGCAATCTCTGCCCTACAGAAAGGATCCTCCCTTTTTCCTCGTGCCTCCCCTGAGGATTGGAGATGGTTGGATGAGATGCTATATTACAAGGGACGTCTTTATATTCCTGAATCACAACGGAATAAGCTGGTCACCAAGATCCATGAATCTGACGCAGAAGGACATGGCAGTTATTTCAGAACTCTATCCCTACTCCAACAGGACTATTGGTGGCCGGGTCTCTCCACTTTTGTTCGACGATTTATCAAGGGATGCGCAGTCTGCCAATCACACAAGGTTAATACTCACCCTACAACACTGCCGGCAATCCCCAATGCAATGGAGTCTACTTGCCCATTCCAGAATATTTCAATGGATTTAATCACTGGCCTTCCCGTATCGGCCGGGTTCGACTCTGTTTTGGTCGTGGTCAACCATGGGCTTACAAAGGGGGTAATTTTCCTACCCTGTCACAAAACAATCGACGCCATGGGAGTAGCAGCTCTCTTTTTCAAACATATTTTCCCCAGATTCAGATTGCATGATCGATGCATTTCAGACAGAGGCCCTCAATTCACTTCAGCCTTCACTCGAGAACTGGCACGGTTGCTGAAATATGACCTCGCCCTATCCACTACTTACCACCCACAAACCGACGGAGAAACCAAGCGCGTCAATCAAGAGTTGGAAACCTATCTACGGATATTTTGTGATGGAAATCCTGCTAAGTGGCATGATTTACTTCCCATGGCCGAATTCGCTCATAATTCCGCCACACACTCGATTACGAAACAAACCCCATTCTCGCTTATGATGGGTTACGAACTGCGGGCCTATCCACCGATCAGCAAGACTTTCCTCCCCGCACTGGAAGCCCGACTCTCGCTATTAGACAAAGCAAGGGAAGAAGCTAAAGCCGCTCATATCAATGCTCAACAATGACTCAAGGAACGGGGATGGAAGACATTCTCCCCATTCAAAGTCGGCGATAAGGTTTGGCTTGAAGGAAAGAACCTTCAAATTCCCTATCCATCCAGGAAACTTGCCCTGAAACGAGAAGGACCCTTTGAAATCGAGAAAGTAATCTCCTCAGTCAATTACCAGTTACGTCTTCCCCCTTCCTGGAAGATACACCCCATTTTTCACGCCTCCCTTCTTACTCGATTTGTTGAAACACTGGAACATGGACCCAATTTCCTTCGACCTCCGCCCGACACCATTGAAGGAGAAGAGGAATATGAGGTAGAAGCCATCCTAGCGCATAGAGGACATGCTGGACGAAGAAAATACCTCATCAAATGGAAAGGATATTCTTCAGCAGAAAATACTTGGGAACCAGCAGCCAACCTCTCTAACGCTCATGAACTCCTCTCGGCATATCGGAAGCTACATCCATCAGCCTTTCTTGACAAGGTCTCCCTAGTAAAATCAACTCCCCAACACCGACGAAGAAACTACTAAGGACAAAGGTCTTGGAGCTGGAATCTCCAATGTACAAAGGGGGCATTGTTACAGTTTTTCCTTTCTCTTTCCCTTGATGAGTCCTCCTATCTTTGATCCCAATCACGACAACTACCAATGGACTATTAGGACCCTTACTCTAGAAGAAACCACCAGACGATTGGATGCCGTCTCCATCCACGACCACCTTATTCTCTTCACATCGTCACTTCTTCACATCGCCACACCTTCACCATCTCACTGTGATGGTAACCTTGCATAGCCCGGCAGCCACCATCTTTTGATCCCTTGATCCCATCTTTGATGCTGCGCATTGATGCATCAGTCACCTAGGTTACATCTGACTCATCCTGACTCATTAATGGCTGTATGCACAGCCTATTCTTGTATTATATAGTCAACCCCGGTTGTATCATGTTCCCTAGCTAGTTCTATGCAATCTATGTGTAGTTTTCTGGCCTCCTCGAGACTGCTCGTCGCAGTTAGAGAGATCCTCTCGTGTCTTCGCACTACACCTCAGAGTGTGCACTCGACTAGTTGCTTTCATTGGTTCAGAACTTGTTGTCGAACCTTTGACCTTGCTGGATAACTCCACGCAAGCGTAACAAAAGAACTAG